>JASKGM010058175.1:0-18369 GCA_034509205.1 Ceratonia siliqua | reverse complement strand
TATAGCGAGGAACCATGGGCTTTGGGCCCACCACTCATTGGATCAACTATAATGAGTTGATTATATGGATCATTGGAACCCATTTGATAGGAAATGGATCCCGTGCAGTCACTGCACGGGATCCAGTGCAGTTTAAGGGATGGATGTGCGCAGGGGCACTGTTGCTACAGTGCCCCTGCCCACATAGTGCAGTGACTGGACGGTCCAGTCACTGCATTGGATCCGGGTCCCATTTGATAAGAGGCTTAAATCTGAGGTGCTAATAAACACGCTTATAAAAATTTGAGTCTTAAAGAAAGCATGAAGGAAACTACCACAGAGGGTTGGGTATTTTAACTCCAAAACACCAAATTGGCATACTAAAACGGGCTGACTAAAGAAATCACCACTCAAGCCTGCAACTTTTTATAATGAGATGAAAGAAAATTAACGTAACATAATGAGCAAAGAGAAACTTATGCTTCAGTCTCATATAATCCCTAACTGAAAATGTCATAACTCATTGTTGTAAAGATATTTGCAACCCAAAGTGCAGGCACTCTATAGATTCCCCCTCCAAAAAAAAAACAAACAAACAAAAAGAATAACCTTTCAATATAATTAGCAGGGGTAAGGGCTATAGCTTGTTTCCAATACTCAGCGGCTTGATCAAACCAAGCCTCCGCAATTTCAGAATCTCCCTGTCGAGTGGCCTATTCTACGCGGTCGAAATAAGTGAGTAAATTCCTTCCCTTATAACCGTACTTGAGAGTTTCCTACCTCATACGGCTCAACAGTCAATTCTTTTGATGTCCCTTTTTTTTTTTAATTGACCATATCTAATTGAATGAGATTTCTTATAGATCAGATCTATTCCTTTTTTTTCTCGAGTTAACTAAAAGAAAAGACGCTAATTACATGAGTTTCAAACTTGAATTTTGATTAATAAATAAATTAATCCATTTTATAGTTTTATCTTTTCTCCTACCTTCAGAAGAATAAAACATCGACATTTACACTCTCATTAGAATTTTCTGAAAGGTAACTATCTCGGTTTCATATAGCATATACTCTCGCGTCTCTCTAAAATTGCAGTCATGGTCAAATCTTGGTTTATTTAATCATCAGGGACTCCCAAGCACACCAATTCTCTATAACTAGATAATTGAGAGATTATTATTCAACAGTATAACATGACTTATATACCGGTGTCAACCAATACCAATATCCATAGGATGCTCTTATTCATTTAAGATTTATTAGAATTCTCTTTTTTTACCTCATTTCATTCATTCAAAACCAAAAAAAATAATTCGGGTTTATATACATATGACTTCCATATATTAATTACAGAATGAGCAAACATGCAAGACAAAAAAATATACCAAGTGAATGGGGATTCTCAGTTACAAAGTAGCTTCAAAACAAAATAAATTTACCTAAACCAGATTGACCAATGTCATAGTGTGCTTAAAACATTGTAAGAAGAACCTGAGCAAGTAAAAAAGGATCACACCCACATCCCACCTCAAATAAAACACAGCCATAATCAAAAGGAATAAAAAACATTGCCACAGATGCACGAATCAAACTCGAAGACAATAGCTAACCCCAAACTATGGATTGACCCCTAATTATTCAGAACTGAAGGTAATACATGAATTGAATTGTTGGTGAACCATCCTGGCCTAGCCAATCCGAGTTAAATTCACATCCATCACAATAAAGACTAGTGTAAAAATTTAATATGAAATCACAAACCCTGAATCTATATCCAAAGTCATGAAGCAATTCCAAATTATCAGAAGAAAGGAAAAGATGAGAAACGAAACCTTGAGTTAACAGATCCCTATCTTCTAATTTCTAGAAATTAGATTCCCCTTTTGCAATTTCTTTCTGCTCTCCTTCTTGGTCTCATTTCTCAATTTCTTGTCCCTCGCTAATTTTTTGGTTTTTGTTTCTTCGAAATCTTTTTTTTCAATCGAAGCTATCTTCTTCTCGTTTTATAGACAGAAACCCGAGCTTCAATGTCGACATGTGATGCCAACACGAAAGGGCGTGAGGGAACCATGGGCCCAGAAAGTCAGAGCAGAGTAAGGAGACGCAGGAGTGCAGACGCGAGGGGGACTAGCGTCGTAATGCAGACGCGTGGAGGGCCAACGTCTAAGGTGCCATAGTGCAGAGGCATCAGGGGATCAAAAGAAATCACGAAAAACCAGCAGCGGGGGGACCAAATCCCATGAACAGAGGCTGTATCAACAGGAGCAGGGAGCTGCCATCCCTTGTCGTGCATGGGACCATCGTGAAAGGTAGGCGTGCCGCCGTAAAACAGAGCAGGAAAGGGAAACAGCAGAGGGAAGGACGAAAGATATCAGAGCAAGAGAGAAGAAAATGACAGCTCCAGGAAACCAAGCTAACGAGGACGGCCAGGGTAACATCTGAATAGAAAAGAGGCAAATCGGGTTGGGACTTGAAGTGGGTTATTGGACCGGGTTAAGTCCATCCAGTTGGATGTTGGGCTGGGGAGCTGGGCTAAGCAAGGTTGGATGGCGTTTCCTCTAGGCTTGAGATCCATTGGTTTGCCAGGATAAGACATTAGGCCCTTTGGTCCCCATTTTTTTTTGTTTTTTTGTTTTGTTTTTTTTAGAGAAATTTAATTAATCTCAAAATTTTAAAGGATACCTGAACAAAATTAGGTATTCACAGTTTCCCCTCTTTACTTGCTTCTTAATGGGGAGAGATGAAAGAGTGGCGATTTTTTTTTTTTAGATTTTCCTGTGAAGAACAAGTAAAGACCAAACACAGATTTTGCCTAAGAGCTCGTCAAACAAGCAAGGGATGCCTCGCCTGAGGTCTTGAGGGATTGGGAATCATCCAATGGGAATTCAGTATGGAATAACTCATCATACTAAATGAATCTGATGCTGGTACACAAGAATTAACATACACAGTGAATATTGGGAATTCAGCACAGTGTGGAATAATTCATCACACTAGATACTTTGAAAACTGGTACAAAAAAGTTGACATACACAGTGCATTTTGGAATTTAGCATGCAATGATTCATCGTACTAAAAAAAATGAAACTGGTACGAAAAAGTTGGCATACACAGTGAAATTTTGGAAATTCAGCATGGAATAATCCATCGTACTAAATAACTAAAACTGGTACAGAATAATTGACGTACACATTGAAATTTTTGAAATTTAGCACGAAATAACTTGTCGTACCAAATAACTGAAACTGGTACGGAATAATTGACGTACACAATGAAATTTTGAAAATTTAGCACGAAATAACTCGTACCAAATAGCTAAAAATTGGTACGAAATAATTGGCTTACGCAGTGAAATTTGACTTTGGCAAAGGGGATGATACCCCTATTTCGTGGAAATCTCCAAGAATCGATGAGTTTCGGTGGAAATAATGGTGTTTCAATGTGTTTTGTAGGAAGCAAATAAAATGTTGATTTGAGATTTTGTTTCTTTTGAGTTTGAATAATCAAATTGATTCAAAGTTTCAAAATAAACTTTTCAGGAATCATTCCTAAACTTTATAGATCAAAAGTTGCAATTGCAAAATGCCAAAAAGCCTAATCTAAATGATAAAACCATCATAAATTTAGAATTTAAAATCTAAACTCTCAAGTCTCAAGTAAGTTGAAAACTTGAAATTGAAAAGCCGAAACTTACCTTGGATCCTTTCTTCTTCAACCATACAACCACTAGGAGAAAGAACTGCAAATACAAGGAGCAATGCTAATGGCAAACAACGCGAAGAACTGAAGAGACGATTAAGCATATCGGATTTCCAGAGGACTAGAGCAATGCCAAGGACTAAGGGTCGCTTGAGGCAGATGACGAAGTAATGAGGCAAAGGAGAAATGAACTCAGAGAAGACGACTTGAAACTTGAGAGGTTTTCCATTTTCAATGATAATCTAACTTTGCACGCAACCCATTAGAAATATGTTATCTTCTTATGTAATCTATTTAAATAATAAAAATATATAATATTTTATTTATTTTAATTTTATATTAAGTGACAATATATATACATATATATAAAATAACCTGACTATCCATTCTTTAGCTCCTTAAATCATTTTGTTTCTTTTGTTTTTTTATTAAATATGGATTTTATTTTTTAATTTTGCATTTTATTTTTTTGATCTAAACTTTTTTATTTATCTTTTAAAATATGGGACTATCTAATTATACAAGAATCACATACATACATACACATGATGACACAAATTATTGAACATAAAACTGTTTAAAATTTACTTAAATTTTATATCATTAAATTATATATAGTGACTTATTAATAACATAAGTATGTAAATATTGAAAGAATTTATGATATATTTACTTGAAACTTTTACTTATTTTTTTTATTTTTATATTAAATGATAAAAAAATATAAATTAATTTTATTAATTTAATTTTTTTTACATTTTTATAACATTGTTATTATCATTAAATTTAATTTAAATGACAAAATATATATAATAAATAATTTTATTTATTTAATTTATTTAAATAAGAATGTAATTATTCAATATTATGTTAATTAATTTTATATATCTATATCATTATTATTATATTATAATCCTTTAAAATTAAAAAATTATTATTTAAACTTATTCGAAACGTTTCTTCAAAAATCTTTTATTTCCACGAAATTTTTGAAATTTTTCGAAATGTTTCCATTTCTAATGTGATCGAAACAATACATCAAAACAAAACTTTGTTCCTTGCCCCATGGCGGTGGGTAAAACCGAGAGATATAATAACAGAGGCCACCCTGTGTAGGTGGCATCAAAACTGAAGGATTCTACAAATAAAACTTCAATTTTTCAAACGCTTCTTGGCAATTTTCATCTTATTCCCTAGGATTGTACTTTCTCAACAACTTAAACATTGGCTCGCAAGTCCGAGTTAGGTTTGCAATAAACTTAGCAATATAGTTGAGCCTTCTTAGAAAACGTCTTACTTCTTTTTCCGTACAAGGAGGAGGCATGTCTTGTATGGCTATGATTTTGTCAGGATCAATTTCAATCCCTTTTTGACTCACGATGAAGCCTAACAATTTCCCTGAGGACACCTCAAATGTGCATTTATTAGGGTTTAACCGAAGTTTGTATTTTCGCAGTCTCTCAAATAACTTTCTTAAGACCGCCACGTGGCTTTCTTTTTCACCAGACTTCACCACAATATCCTCTAGGTACACTTCGATCTCTTTGTGCATCAAATCATGGAATAAGGCTACCATTGCCCTCTGATAGGTTGCCCCCGCATTCTTGAGTCCAAATGGCATTACTCAATAGCAAAATGTACCCCACTGCATGACAAAAGTGGTTTTTTCCTTGTCATCCTCACTCATAGGGACTTGGTTATAACCAGAATATCAATCCATAAAGGAATATACATGGTTCGAGGTTGTGTTGTCCACCAATACATCAACGTGGGGCAAGGGAAAGTTGTCATTTGGATTGGCTTCATTCAACTTTCGGTAATCTACACACATCCTTACCTTCTCGTCTTTCTTGGGGACCAAGACTATGTTGGCTACCCATTCTGGGTATTGAGAAACCTTGATGAACTCCGCTTCTATCTGTTTCATCACTTCATCTTTTATTTTCAATGATAATTCTAGATTCATCCTTCTTAGTTCTTGCTTAGTAGGGGTGTAATCCGAGTACAAGGGAATTATGTGTGATGAGATTTGGGGGTCAAGCCCTGGCATATCCTGGTAGGACCAAGCGAATACATAACTAAATTCCCAGAGAAGGGTTATCATTTCCTCTCATATTGGATTATTTACAATTTTAAGCTCTTTCTTGTCTTTTTTTATCCCCAAATTTATCTTTTATATTTCCTCATTATGGGGTTTTATTCCCTTTTCGGAAGACTCGATTATTTTTGCGAATGTTCCTATTGTTTTATAGTTTGGTTCCTCAATGTTACAATTATCCATATCCATATTAACATGAGAATCAATCGTAGGATGCAAAAGAACCTCATAATGATGTGAAAATTGGAAAAGAACAACTTCCCTGGACAGAAAAAGAAAAATGAAGTTGAATAAGAATATTTAAATGAGAGGGAGAATAGCGGAGACAAAATGAAACGTGTGACAAAAAAACTTGTATTTCATTCATTGGATAAAATATGGTCCACACATTTAAATAATTCAAAATGGCCTTGGACTTCAGCCAAATTGAGATAATGCTACAAATCAAAATATTACTAGTAAATGCACACGTCGGGGATCAACTCAGCATCCCAGTTGTTAAGCGGTGAACTATCCTGTCTTGAACCGACGTGATTATCTTGCATTTCTTCTTCCCCTAGGGTATTGATGGCTAGGTCACGAAAAGCGATCTGCGCGGGTACTGGGAATGTTTCTTGAAGAGGAGGA
This sequence comes from Ceratonia siliqua, assembly GCA_034509205.1. NCBI lineage: Eukaryota > Viridiplantae > Streptophyta > Magnoliopsida > Fabales > Fabaceae > Ceratonia > Ceratonia siliqua. Next base: position 11,966 of record JASKGM010058175.1, on the reverse strand, counting down.
AAACCCTTGTTGGCCTTCTTCCTATTACCCAGCTCACAGCCTAACCCTTGTCTTCTTATATTTTCAATTGGTTCCACAAGATACACAATTCCTTGTAACCTGGCGTATATCCCTTTACCAGGTTAGTATCCGTTTTTTATCAAGATTTGCTCTGGCCAGTTTTGGGGATTCGAGGCATTTCCCTTCTCAAGCTCTTTGTCAACCATTTCCAGTGTTTAGAAAGAACTATCTAAGGCTTGTTCTGCAGCCTCAACATAAGGAATTGATACTAGTTTGGATATCAACATTTCCTCTTCTCTCTTAACAGTGATGACTCTGCCTTGATTTATGAACTTCACCATTTAGTGCCAGGTTGAGGGTATAGCCCTTATAGCGTGGATCTAAGGTCTGCCTAACAGCATAATGTAAGAAGGTTTTATGTCCATAACCTAGCATACCACTTCAACGATGATGTGGCTAATTTCCAACTTCAGGGTAATAATGCCTTTGACTTCCCTCTGAGAGCCATCAAATGCCCTAACAACAAGGTCACTATTCTTCATTTCTTACTGCCTAATTGGCAATTGAATTATGGTGGAGTAGGGGAGCACCTTCAGAGCGAACCCATTGTTAACTAGCATATTTTCCACTGTGTATCTCTCACACCTCACAGTTATATGCAAAGCCCTGTTATGATTTTGGCTTGAGGCTCACATATCATCCTCTGAAAAAGTGATCATGTTAGATATCTTCACACAATTCACTATGTTCTCAAACTTTTCTGGCGTGATGGTTGGGTTGACATATGCCTGATTCAATATCTTTTGGAGAGCCTTTCTATGCACTTCAGAGCTTATGATCAACGATAGGAGTGAGATTTTGGCATTAGTCTTCCCTAACTGCTCGACAATGTCATATTCGCTCTGCTTCATGATTTTTAGAAACTCCTCTTCTTGGGTTGAGTTTTCATTATCGACAATTTCTATGGCATTTCCCTTTCCTTTCTTTTGTTGCTATGTAATTTTGGGAGCATACACTCTTCCACTCCGAGTGACATTCCCAATAGCCATGTTATCAGTGTTATCTTCTATTTCTTCCACCTCTTCAATTCGTGGTTTGACTATTTCTTTAGGATTATACAAAGTAATATTTGGTGTGTAACCCATGGCACCGCTTTATTACTTTTATAAGAGAAAGGTTTGGGGATGTGAATTATGAGAGTGGACGTTTGCACAGCATTCGTTGATGATTCTGACCTCACATTAAAGGTCATGGGTTTAGGCAAGAAGTTCCCATCCCCCATCACATTAATTTCAACATAATTAGTTCCTCAAGTGCATTAGATAACTCCCAAAGCTATCAACCTCTGCAGATCCCTTTCAAATGCCTTGCAATGATCTATATCATGCCTCTCGGCTTGTTGATGGTATTCACACGATGTTTGCTTGTTGTTGCATTCTTCTTCTTCCATATTTGCTGTATTTCCTCCAATTTTATACCCAGCTACAATCAATCCTCGAAAAATAGTATCCCGAGGTGTGACGATGCTTCTCAAGCCCTTCCTATCTGTCTCTTCTTCCAGTATGGCATTGACCTGACCAGCTCCATTGTGATCAGGTAAAGGGTTAGTGTTGATGTTCGGATCACCTTGGTTGAGTTTGATTGCCCCATGTTTGTATAGCCTGGCTACTTGTGCTCGAAAGTTTGGGCAAGTCTCGATGCTATATCCAATAATGTCCTAGTGGTACAAGCATTTTTCGTTAGGGTTGTACCACACTAGATAAGGAGGCCGTACTGGATTATAAGGTACTAGGCTTAAAAGACGTCCCTCATACAGTTGCTTATATAACTCAGTGTTTGAGATCTAGAAATTCGGGAACAAAATCTCTATCCCTGAGCTGTCTGTTATGTCGCTGGTTATTACTTTGGTTCATGCCCTGCTGTGGTAATGTAGGTTGGGCATTGTTTTAGGAGTTTTGATTATTGTTGACTTGAAAACCAGCATTTCTATTTTGGTAATAGGGTTTGGGGTTGGACTGATTGTAGTTTTGCTATGCTTGCACATACCCCACTTCCGATTCCTTCTTTTTTTGCTGAAAATTCTTCTTTTGTCCTAACCCTGCAGCTTTGTTTCCTCCCATTGTTATCTTTCCAGCCTTGACCAACACTTCAATTTGCTCCCTCGCCCGTATGAGGTCAGAGAAGTCATTGAAGGCACTTCCTGCCATTAACCCAATGTACGGAGCCCCCAGCATTCCTAAAAAATAGAAACAAGTTTCCGTACTTGTCATTGGTGGTTAGACCTCTGCTACTAATGCTCACCATCTTTGGGCATATTCTTTGAATGTTTCTTTGTCCTTCTTCTATATAACCTGCTGTTGCTCCCTGGTTGGCGTAGTGTCCAAATTGAAGCCGTAATGTCTCAAGAAGGCATCGGCCAAATCTTCCTATCGATTAATCCTGGGGTGATCTAACAGCATGTACCATTGGAATGCGGCCCCAACAAGACTTTTATGGAAGAAATTCAACAACAATTTCTCGTCATCGCCGACTATGGCCATTTCCGTGCAGTAAGACCTCAGATGGAATTGGAGGTTAATGGTCCCGTCATACTTTACAAATTTCGGAACTTTGAAATCTTTAAGGATATTTACTGGGGGAGTCAACCTTAATTCCTTCATGCTGACCACTCTTAATGAACCCTGTCCCTACATCACCTTTATCTTCTCTTCTAATATGAGGACCTGGTCTAGAACCCTTTTTTCTTGTGCCGACTCGTATGTTCTTACAAGTGGCATGAGCGGTGTTTGGACGTAATTGTATCCCTCGAGTGGTCCATTAACAACATTTTCTTCCTCGCCCGGAGGACTAACACCCATTAGTGGCGGTGGAGGCACCACGTTAGTTATCATAGGCACTCCAGAGCTTTGGCCAAAATGAAACACCTCTTGAGGAGGTTGAACCGCGCTAATTTTTCTCACATTGCTAGCCATGAGATCCATGAGTTTCGCTAGCTGATCTTGAATCTGAACCATCTTGTCTTCTAACCTCTGTATATTCTCGGTGTGAGACTGCTCTAAGGCCATGGCATATGATCTTATGATGATTCTTCTGGTGGTGTGAGACCGCTTAGTCTGTCCCCTTCTTGACGATGCAATGATGTGATCTTGTTAATCTTTTTCACCTTTCTCTTTTAAAATAAATGAATTGTTAGTTTAGTTTAAAATAATCATTGGTTCTAGTGGTTAGTGTCATTATTTTATTATTATTATTACATTTTATTTGAATTGGAATTAGAGATTTTATTTTTTCCTATATTCTCATTGAGGGTACAATACCCCACAAAACATAATATAGTTGGCAATATTTTATGGAGACTTGACAATTCATCACATAAGCATTACTAGTTTAAGAAATTGCATACAAACTAATTAGCCCACTTAATGGCATATCAAGGAACGAACGTATTCCCATATTTTTATTAAGGGTATAATACCCGACAAACCAAACCTGGTTAGCAATTGCTCATGAAGACGCACGCATCCATTCATGAGTATTATCATGTTGAACAACATGAATTAGGAGATTATTGACGTAAGGCCCACGTTTCACTTGAGAGTACAATACCCTACAAATAAAGCATGGTTGACAATATTCTAAAGAGAAATTATCATTTAGACATTGTCCCCAAAAGATCATCACTTTCATTTATAACAACAGTTTTATTCATATTTGTCCGAAAGTACAACAAGCTCTTTACACAGATCCAAGAATGCTAGTAAATCTGTGGAAGATAATGGTACAGTGGAGGCCGTTGCTCGCTGAAAACTCATGATAAAGTCGGGCAGCCTATCTTGTATTTCCCTTTAAGTATTTTCATAAACGGCTAACAATTGCATGGCCATGTCGTAAAGGTAATGATAATATTTTCTCCATTCAGCGGCCAAGTATTCTTGTCTGTTTAACTCATTCATTACCTCAGTCGATGGTAGTTCGAGCATATTAAGGACGATGTGATTTATGTTGTTTAACCGCCCGATCTCTTCCCTCGCCCTCTCTAGTATTCGTTTAAGTGCTGTATTGGTTGAGCGTTCTTGTCCCAATAAATCATCAGGAATTTTCAACTTCTTCTTCCACCTATGTTCATTATTCTTTCAATGCTTTATAGCATCCCTGTATCTCTCAATGTCTTGCAATCTGAGCTCTCTTTCTCATTGAAGTTTAGAATGGTGATCTAACTTGACCATTTGTAATGACCGTTCAAGCTATCTTATCTCCTGTTCCAGCCCCTTGTTTCTTTGCACCAGTTCGGCCTTTTCTTTTTTCGTTATTGTCAGATGTGCTTATAGGGTTTCTATTTTAGCTTTGGCCCTTCCATTTCCTGCGGAGATAGCAGCTGATTGTGGCTAAGCCAGAAAGGTTTTTTGCTTCTTATTCATCCATTCATAATATTCTTCAGTGGCCCCTATTAACCTTTTTCCGAGATCGGGTTAGCCTAAGATCAATCTTTCGTCCCATGCCTGTTTGATCTTAATTTTCAGGTCTTTGTTATCCCCTTAATCATAATAGAAACAGACTACATCCATGATCTTTGCAGATGGTATCCTCTGGAGATAGGCTAATTGCTTGAATCATACTACCGACAAATAGGAAATACACCCTCGGACACCCATTAAGGGAACGAAGGGGAATTTGTTACAACTATATACCACTTCGTCCTTATTCCACCAAGGGAATTTCTAGAGTATATCCTTTCTTTTGACGTCGCTACACAAGCTGGACCACTCTGTTGTATTCTAGTTTTCCATTTTGAGTTCATGAAATAGAGCAAATGGTCCTAATTTAGGCATCCTGTTTGCTGACTGCTTTCCAAACAGTTGCGTTGTTGCCCACATGTATAACATGGGTAAGCAACATTTTAGCTTGCTCCCTTGATTTTTATGGACGAAATCGAGGGTACAAAATGTTTCTACCAAGATGGCTGGCACTGGATTGACGCCGTAACGTTTCACAGTGCAATATATGCTAATAGAGTCACGATCCACCAAATTAGTCGATGATGGAAACAAAATTTGGCCATATACAGCCAGTGCCAAGACTTCAGTAAACAAAGGCCACTATCTGCTATTAGCCATTTCCTATAGATACTTCTCTAGGTAATCTTGCGACAATCCTTATGTTTTGCCTTGTTTGACCATCTTGGCTTAGATTTCAAAAACATTCTTATTTAGCACATCTGCAATCGTCTTGTTAGAAGCATTATGTCCTGGGTAGTTGAAGATTTTGATCCCTTTCAACACTGGTCGACCAATCATAACCTCATACTCTTCTATTGTGGGGGTAAGGTAGGCCTCTAAGAGCGTAAAGCATATAAGGAAAGTGTCCCAAAATCTTTGAAATGATATTATGGCCAGGCCCTGAACTGGTATATACAATAATTTCAGGATGCCCCATGTCTCATTTTGAATGGATCTCCAAACATTCGCGGTTGTCTGGATTCTTGGACCTTCAGCTTACTCAGATCAGTAGACTGTACCACTATGCTAGACTTTTTCTTGGACTAACTAGTGTTTGCTTCCATCTCTAATGCAAATTTTTATTTTTTAGCGTTTGAAAATCTTGACACTAGATCCTATAATAATGATGTCGGAATGCAAATTCGAAAAGCAGTGGTAAGACAAATTACAAAAATATGCAATAGGAGTGCTTGTTATTGTCCTACATAGGTTGACTTAAGGTAGCAATCGATTCTATCTCGACTGGTTGTGGTCCTAATTACTAGGTGGCCCCTAGGGTAAATTAATGGTGCACTCACTCGTTTCAAGGTAGGTCTATATTCTTAACAAAATGGCCATTAGAACAGACTGCTCCCACTAATAGTGAGAATCTCCACTTTCTAGCTGTATCACATAGTTGGATGAAACCTCCATATGCAACCACCCGGATAAGTGAGTTTACAATCTAAGCAGAGGCTTTCATGAATACCCTGAAGAATAAATCTCACTAGGCATTATTACGTGACCTCCAATTCTAACCTGAGACTTTCATAGACCCGGGTATAGGGCCCAAGTGTGTTCAAAGGTTTGGTGTATGGTGCACTGAGTGTGTAAAGAACACATGAATTTTGGTCCTAATATTTACCCAAAAAAAGAAGGCCTAAAACTAACAGAATAGAGCAAGTATTTTGTCATTTACCCTAGGGTGTATAAATATAACAATTATCGTCATCTACCCTATGGTTCCAACAGTTCATGCAATATGGAAAGCTGTAAACAACCACACATAGAACAAATAACCAATTGCAAAAGCATATACAACATGCTAAAATAATAATATAAAAATGAAGGTGTCAAACATATATTTTTTATAAAGCATAAGCAAATTATTAAGGGCTCAACTCTCTAACATCCCCAGCGAAGTCGCCAAATTGTCACAACATGACGGCCGGGAAAAAGACATCGTCATAACCTTAAGGTGACAAAAGAAAAAAATAACAAGGATAAAAAATAGTCGTCACCAATTATTAACCCAGTAAAAATCAAGGGAACCAGACAAGGTTAGCAATTCCCTTGGTTTTTGAGTTTTCCCCTGTTGAAGAAATCAGAAGTCCCCAAGTAAGCAGTTTCCCTGGTTCCTGTTGAAAAGATGGGAATGAGTGAAATAGGGAGTCTACTGGACAGGGTTTAACTAGCAGAGACTCTTGGAACAAATGGAGTAAGAAGTCCCTAAGTAAGCATATTATGGGGGATCGTCCAACACATATGGCTAGGGTTAAGGGAGATATCATTGTTGTTTAGCTCATGTCGCTGGTCGAAGTAATGGGCCATCATACCTTTAAGAGACAGTCTCACAATCGAGCATGATTTTCCAGAAGTTTCCAATAGCAAGGGAAGCTTATAGAAGACGCTAGAAAGGGGTGGGGGAAATGCATGTAGTGTGAATTTAATTATAATTTCAAAAAAAATGTTAAGATAAATGAAGAATTGATAAGATAATGTGCACTGACAGATGGTAACCAGTATATGTAACAATTCATATTAGTTTTATAAATTATTAAATTGCATTTTGTATTCTTTATATTTTGTATTTATTATTTTTATTTGTAACAACTTAGTGTTTGGACCAAATTTATAACAAAATTAAAATATCCAAAATATATCTTTATTGTAATTTTTTTATTTTTTATTTTTTATTTTTTTGTTATTTTTTATTTCTTAATTGAAGATGTTGTATTGACTATTGAATATTATATCATAAAAAATGTTAACTTATTTTTATTGTAATAGTAGAATTATTTTATGATATTAATTTCAAGCATTTTAGTGTTTATTAGTTGATTATTTTCATTTTCATTTTCATTTATTTGTTTATTTATTTATTTATTATTTATTATATATATAATATATTACACTATGTATCAAATAAATTAAAAAATATCTTTTAATTCACATATATTCGATCACAGTTAGACCATTGGCTTATGACTTACTGTCTCTACCGATTCAATCATCGGTTTGATTACCCAAACCATGTTCTAAATGAGTTGATTTCAAGCATTCTCTTGTCATTGTAAACTAATAACCGAGCTAACAAATAGAAGAGTATCATGATTCAATTTTCCATCAATGTGGGGCAAACTGATATTTATAATTTATGGACCATTGATTTAAAAAACATAGCCTTTTAGATTAAGTAACTTAATTAATTAGTGATGGACCACTAATTCGTACAAAGCTTTTGGACTAAAGAGCTTAATTAGTGATTATGTGCACTTAAGCTAATTTGTACATTATCTCAATCAATAAACCAGTGTTGACCCAGTTAAAATCAAGGGAACTGGGCAGGGCCAGTAGTTCCCTTGGTTCCTGAGTTTCCCCTGTTGAAGAGATTAGAAGTCCCCAAGTAAGCAGTTTCCCCGATTCCTGTTGTAATGATGGGAATGAGCGAAACATGGAGTCTATTAGACGGGGTTCAACTAGTAGAGACTCTTGGAATAGTTGGAGTAAGAAGTCCCAAAGTAAGCATATTATGGGGGACCATCCAACACATATGGCAAGGATCAAGGGAGATCTCCTTGATGTTTAACTCATGTCGCCGGTCGCCATCACACGTTTAAGAGGCAATCTCACTATCGGGCATGAGTGTCCAGAAGTTTCCAGTCGCAAGGAAAGCTTATAAAAGACACTGGAAAGGGGTGGGATGAAAGGCATGTGGCGTGAATTTAATAATTTAAAAAAAATGTTAAGATAGATGCAGAATTGATAGGATAATGTGTAGTGACGGATGATAATCAGTATATATAACAAATTATATTTTTTTATAAATTATTAAATTGTATTTTTGTATTCTTTGTATTTTGTATTTATTTTTATTTGTATCATATTGTTTGGACTAAATTTATAACAAAATTAAATTATCCAAAATATAGCTTTATTGTAATTTTTTTATTTTTTGTATTTTATTGTAATTTTGACTTTGTTATTTCTTGATTGAAGATGTTATATTGACTATTGAATATTATATCATAAAAAAATGTGAATTTATTTTAGTTGTAATAATCTAATAGAATTATTTAATGATATTAATTTCAAGCATATTAATGTTTTTTAGTTTATTATTTTCATTTTAATTTATTTGGTTATTTAATTATTAATTATTATAGATATATATATAATATATATTACACTATATATAATATACATTTAAAAATTAAAAAATATTTTTTAATTCACAATTATTCAATTACAACTAGACCAGTGGCTTATGACCTACTGTCTCTACCGATTCCATCATCGGTCCGATTGTGCAAACCATGTTCTAAATTTTTTAATTTCAATCACACTCTTGTCATTGTCAAACTAATAACTGAACTAACAAAAAGAAGAGTATCCTGCTTCAATTTTCTATCAATGTGGGGTAAACTAATATTTATAATTTATGGACCACTAATTTAAAAAACATAGCCTTTTAGATTAAGTAACTTAATTAATTAGTGATGGACCACTAATTCGTACAAAACTTTTGGACTAGAGCTTAATTAGTAATTATGTGCACTAGGTAATTTGTACATTATCTTAATCGACAAACCAGTTTTGACCCATTAAAAATCAAGGAAACCGAGCAGGGTCAGCAGTTCCCCTGATTCTTGAGTTTTTCCTTTTTAAAGGGATTAAAAGTCCCCAAGTAAGCAATTTCCCTGGTTCTCGTTGAAAAGATTGGAATGAGCGAAAAAGGGAGTCTACTAAACGAGGTTCAACTAGCAGAGACTCTTGGAATAGTTGGAGTACGAAGTCCCTAAGTAAGCATATTATGGGGGACCGTCCAACACATATGGCAAGGATCAAGGGAGATCTCGTTGTTGTTTAGCTCATGTCACTGGTCAAAGTAATGCGCCATCATACGTATAAGTTTCCAATAGCAGGGGAAGCTTATAGAAGATGCTGAAAGGGGTGGGAGGAGAGGCATGTGCTGTTAATTTAATTATAATTTAAATTTTGGTAACCAGTATAAATAACAATTCATATTTGTTTTATAAATTATTAAATTGTATTTTTGCATTGTTTGTATTTTGTTTTTATTATTTTTATTTGTATCATCTTAGTGTTTGGACCAAATTTATATCAAAATTAAATTATTCAAAATATAGCTTTATTGTAATTTTTTATTTTTTGTATTTTATTGTAGTTTTGAAATTTGAATTTTATTTTTAGTTCATTTTATTTCTTGATTAAATATGTTGTATTGACTATTGAATATTATATCATAAAAAATGTGAACTTATTTTAGTTGTAATAGTTTAATAGAATTATTTGATGATATTAATTTCAACCATATTAGTGTTTATTAGTTGATTATTTTTATTTTTATTTATTTAATTATTAATTATTATATATATAATATATTACATTATATATAATATATAAATTAAAAATATTTTTTAATTCACACGTATTCAATTGCAGTTAAACCAATGACTTATGACTTGCTATCTCTACCGATTCAATCATCGGTCTGATTGTCCAAACCATGTTCTAAATTAGTAAATTTCAAGCACTCTCTTGTTTTGTCAAACTAATAACTGAACTGACAAAAAGATGAGTATCCTGTGTCATAACATGACGGTCGGTGAAAAGCCATCATTTTATAACCTCGAGAGCGTAAGTGAAAATACAAGAGAAAAATAGAGTCGCCACCAATAAATTAGAAGGACAATTGAGATACTTAAAAAAGAAAGGAAAACTGACCCTTGGAACCAGAGAAAATATTCGGGAGTCTAATTACGTGTGGGAAAAATGTTAAGCACCTCACAACGTCCATCCCTAATAATAGTTATCCTAAATTGTTTATACTTAAAAATTTTAATATATATTTTAATTACCCCATTTTATTAATAAGATAATAAAGGACGGGGATAGAGAAAGAAATAACTAGACTTGTCTTACCAAGTAAGTGCCCATGTATCCCAAAATGGATAAGGTTAATGTAGTTTGAAATTTTGTTAAATTGATTAGATGAAAAGAAATAAGGATATTAGGAAAATTAAATTTTCACTTAAAGCCTGGAAAAGGAATTTACAATATTGGGGAGAATATACATCCCCTGAATGTCTGTGACAGTTAAGACCTCAGAGAATATAAAATTCCACTGAAGGACTAAAAAAAGGATCTAGGCTCTGGGGAAGACGAATTTCCACTGAAAGCTTGTGAGAATTAAGATATTGGGAAGTATATAACTCCACTGAATACCTACGGAGATTAAAACTTTGGAGAAGATAAACTTATACTGAAAGTTCTCTAAATGTTAAGTTATTGGGGTAAGAATGAAATTTATGAAAATGTTGGATCAAAATGAGATTCGTTGAAGTAATGAGGCCAAAAAGATGAGATTTAAAAAACGTGGGGCCAAAATGAAATTTATAAGAGTAGTGAGGCTAAAATGAGATTTTTCAAAGTATTAGGGCTAAAATGAAGTTTATGAAAGCATTGGGACTAAAGTAAAATTTATGAAAACACTGGAGCCAAAGTCATGACTTTAAAAGTATTAGGTCCTCCTCTGAAATTTTTTAAAATGATCCTTTTTGAATAAATTTAATTGAGTCTTTTTGGAATCTCATTTTGCAAAACAAGTTGGATAAACTCTTGAAGCATGTTTTAGGAATTGATTTTGAATGGGCTCTTGAAGAAAAATATTCGTACATGAAACAACAATTTATTTCATGCAAATAGCGGTGATTATTTATACAACCCATAATATCTATATATATACCAACAACATGCTTGATTAAATACTGATTATGGACATATCTATAAAAGCCAACTGCACCTACTTAAATTAAACCAATGGCACCGTATTCTAATTAAACTAGTGGCACCATGTTTAAAAAAAAAAAAAAAACAAAAACAAAAAAACAAAAAAACAAAACAAAACTGGCAATGACATATGATTAAAGCAACGCAATTACATTAAACCATCAGTAACATGTTCAACTAAAACTCGAAACAACATGATTAAATCATACCAGCAATGCAATTAAGTTGCATCTGTCATCAACATGCTTGACTAAAAAAAAAACCTCTTCTTCCTCAATTGAAAACTAAGTTACCCCTAAACATGATATAAATGATTTGGATGAATAACTTAGGAAGAAGAAAAATCCAAAAACAAACATACATATCACCCAAATCAATTAAGTGATTATCTTAGTAAAACAAGTATTCCAGTATTATTCACGAAAATATAACTTGAGCTTAGAAACAAAATATTTCATTTCTTCAAGTGATACTTGTGATTGGTAACCGCAAATTCAAGTGAGGTTATGCCTAAAAAGAAACAGAGCATTTTATCTAACTGAAGTGACATAGACAACAAGGTGACAAGCTTTATGGTAAACATCAATATCACACTTTATACTAGAGAAACAACCAAACTTGATCTAATAAGATCAAAGCCTATTCGCCCACTAATAGATCTACTTTCGAGCCAAGAGT
>JASKGM010058164.1:0-18371 GCA_034509205.1 Ceratonia siliqua | reverse complement strand
TTTATTATTTTTTAAAATAATTTTTAAAAATAATTATAAAAAATAATTTTATAAAATAAAAAATAAAAAATTTATTTGAGTAAAAATATTTTTTTTGTTTTTTAAAAAATAAATTAAAATATAAAAAATTTATTTTTTAATTATTATTTTTTAAAAATTTTAAAAATAATTGATGAATACACTTATTAAATAATTTTTTTAAAAATAAGTTTCCAGAATTCTTGCTGCTCTAACCTTCATTCACATTAGGCAACCACTAGGTGTTGATCTAGTTAGGCGTTGCCCTGTTTTTCTCTATTAGCAGAACTTTACTCATCCAATTCGTTAGCGTTCAACTGGGTCGGCACTGCAATGAGTTTTAGGACTTGGAAACCTAGATTTAAATTTGAACAGAGTAGTCGAGCTTCATCACTATATTGCAGTTAATTGGTATTTTACAATAACATGGAAATGAGAGCAGAGAAGAATTGCCACTACTAGGAAATTGTTGATGATCTCCGATAATAGTCTCTTGACAATTAATTAAACTGACAACTCCTTTTACCCCATTCTTCCATCATCTAAGCTTTCATAGTTGAGGAGTTATTGAGCTGCTCAATTCCCCAGCTTAGCTTAGAGGCAACCCTTTCATGGCGTGGGGAAATATTCCTGTACAGTGAAACCGAATGTGATCAGTTGCAGTATATAAAGAAATTTGAAAGCTGAGAGATGGGAATGACCTCCATCTTTTTTACAAGCTCTTTTACTGTTGGGGCAGAGAAATGAAGTCTATTAACAGAAATTGGAAAGGGTCTTTGGAATATATATAGTGATATATACTCCATGAGAAGCAAAAATACAATTTATTTTGTATGAGAAACCCGAAAAATTGTTCAACGCGTTATTTCCTATTTATTGTTTTTTATGTGAATTTATTTTATTGTTATGGTGATTATCATCGTCTTAAAGCAAAAGAAAAATATTAAATTAAGAAATTATAAAACAAATATCTTGCTTTTTCTATTTGCTTATTGTTATGGTGATTGACAAACTTGACTAATTTTTTTTTTTTAGGATTGCTTCCTACGTCATTCATTTTTCTCTAGTGATAAATTTGTAATCAAAATAAACAATAAGCAAATCAATAGTCTGTAAAATTATTTTGTATTTTTAAAAAAGTATTATATAAGAATTTTCTTTTCGAAAGAAAATTAAAAATCATTTTAAAATATAAATCTTAAAAAAAATAATTATCCATTAATTCTTTCCTAAGTAAACAGGACATTTAATTTAAAAAACCCAAAATATGCATAATTATCTCTCAAAAAAATCCCTCTTTCACAAACGGGAAAAAAGTGCTTCGTTCAGTCCACAAGTCTCCCCAAAAACCAAAGCATATCCTTCATTAAACCAGTGCTCTGTTTCTCCCTCCCATCTTTCTTGCATCCCTTTCCTCTCCATTATAAATCAAGAAGATAAGAACTGTTCTTACATAACATACCTAATGGAATCTCCTATTATGCTTTCTCTTCTCTCATAATTATCATTTTCCCACCGTCCTTGGAACTTTGAAGCACCCACTAAGCAGCCTAGCTCAATTTTGCAACTTTTGAACCCAGATGATCTCAGCCAAACGATTCCACTTCAGCCTACTCATTTGGGCTCAACTCGTCCTCGTCCTCTTCGTACCGTCGGTGAACTTTGGCGTTGCTGGACAGTTATCTGTACAACCAGTGCCTTCCTTTGCTTCACAACATAACTGGGACCCTTCAATTGCTTCCATGGTTGAAGCCCTTTTTTGCGCATTCTTGTTCATGGGCTTCTTTTCCGTCTACCTATGCCATTGCTCCGAGTCATACATCAACGTCCAAAATCAAATTGGCATCGCCACAGAGTGGCCTTGTTCTTCTTCAAAGGGCATCAACCGGTAAGTCCTTGACACCTTTCCGATCCTCGTCTACTAGGCCATCAAAGACCTCAAAATTGGCAAAGAAGCGCTTGAATGTGCAGTGTGCTTGAGCGAGTTTAAAGACTCCCTCCGATTGCTGCCAAAATGCAACCACGTCTTCCACCCTGATTGTATCAACGCTTGGTTATCTTCTCATGTGACTTGTCCCGTTTGTCGTGCAAAGCGAACCTAGATTCTTGTGAAGTGGCCATTGCAGTGCCAACCCAGTTGAACACTAACGAATTGGATGAGGAAAGTTCTGTTAATTGAGAACATGGCGAAACCGAACAAGACCAACACCCAGTGGTGCCTAAAGTGAATGTAGGTAAGAGGAGGAACTTTGGTAAAACTAATATAAAGACGAGCTTGTTTTTGAATTGATTCTGGTTACATGAAACTTATGTCACAACATTGTCACATAAATAATTTAGTTACCACATTAGACAATTATTTAACGGTGTTATAATATTAATTTAATAACAAAAATCAAACTGACAGGAATTGAAATTATAAGAACTTAATTGACTGAAATTAAATTATAGAAATTAAACTGATAATTAATTAAAATTATACAGACCAAATCTTATATTAACCCAACATTTTAGTATCTTGAAAGATTTGTAGTGACTCCTTGAAAAAACTTCCAAATTAGAATCAGTTTGCAAGTCAGTATCAACAAAGAGAGTAGAGAAGAAAAATGAATACTAGAGATTTAAACTAGTTTAGCTCACAATGAATGAACTTACATCCAGTCTCCTACTCTCATGATATTTTTCACTAATTACCAAATTGATTACAAAGCTAGTTTTCCTTACTTACTAGTAATATGTGGTTTTCATCGCTTACTACAAATAAGTTGATTTTTTCATGCTTACCAACAATGTTTATAAGTAATTTTCACTCGCTCACCACAAATGATCTCAAAGTAGAAAATAGATAAATGATTTTGCCTCTCTTACAAAGTAGATGAAAACAAATAAGAACATTATGACTTCGTTTTACAAATAAGCTCTCAATGAAAAAGATTGAACCAAATGAATAGAGAAAAAGAAGAGTATAAGCTCACAAGATATTTCTTTGTTCTTCATTTTACTTCATAATCACAAGAAGTCTTCTCTTTAACTTATTCTCTTTCAAAAATAGCTATTGAAGATATTCTTCCTTTTTAACAGTTGCTTCTAAGATCTTCTTCCTCTTTTTTTTTGGGGTTGTAGAGTAGGCTTTTCTCCTCTTTCTCCTTAGCCCATATTCTTTGCTTTAATGCTATTTCAGAGGGAGGGCTTTGTTCGTCTTGTCCATGGGGGCCAAGTAGGAAAGCTTATTTTCCTTTATGGCTTGTGTTTCATTTGTTTCCTTCTCAATATCACTTTTTCTATAACGCCTTTTGCTTCTCCAATTTGGTCCATGTGTTGACCCATTTTCTCCTCTTTCCATGCTTTATTTTTCATTCAATACATTTCAACTTTCATTTAATACATTTATGCTACCTTAAGACTTACTTCCATTGTCTTTTTCCTCGTACTCTTTTACTCTTTTATCCTTAGTGCTTGTTTCTTACTACACGAATGGCATAATTGGACTTTTCAACCATGCTATCTCTACTTTTGTCTTTTTCTTCTTGTGCTTTTACATTTATACCCTTCATGATTTTTCTTATTTACTCATATGTCATTGTTGATTTTTTTTTTCATCACAATAAATGCCCATTGCACTTTTGCTTATAACTACACAATATATCATAAGTAAATTTAATTAGTGTAATATCAATCACAACTTATATGTTTATATTTTTGAAGGACATCATTCAAAACCAATTTGAACATCTTAAAAATTTATGAACTTCAAAATAATTTATTATTATCAAAACTCTAAATATTTTCTTAATGAACCATTGAGGTGCCCTAAGAAAGAGACAAAGCAACTCATATTTGAGGGGAAAGCAGTGGATACTTTACCTTTCCTCTCGAAGGACTTCAAAAAAAATTTAGCTTCTTGAATGTATATAAAGGGTATTATTGTTTTGATTCCTAACGCACCCTAGTGAAAATGGAATGCTCTATACAATATATGGAAAGGCAGCTTCGGCTTGAACTTTGCAAAGGGGTATAGGTGCTTATGAGTATATACATTGTAATGATTTGGTTTGCAAAACATGCCTAAGTGCTCTTAGTAGCTTTGGAGCATGTATTAATAGTTGGTACCAAAATAAGTGTTATTGCGCCTAACCTATGGATTGACGAGCTTCAGGTGAAAAATCAGTGTCTAGACCATGAAACCATAATCTGCATCACCCCTTGACACGACCATAGTTTTATTCAGATGTCCAAACAAGCACAGCTTCATATATTAAAGGGAAGGCGTAGCTTAATGCTCCTCCTAGCATTTTATCCCTCCAGCCATGTGAAGCACGGCTCAACTGTTTTAGAGAAAAACTGTTCAAACTAATTGATGACTCAGAATGAGCGCGACAGGATATAGTTTATTCCACAGAATTGACTAGTCTCCACTTTACAAATGGCACCCCAGACACAACTTGTCGGGCATATTCTTCATACTGTGATCCAAAAAACTGTCTCAAAAAGAACTCTTCATATGGTATCCTCTTAGCAAAAAAGCGCCAAACAACAATTGCAAATACAATAGTCGATAAAGGATTGCAGAGCATTACTTGAGTGCCAATGGACCAAATAAGGAAACCACAGTATCCTGGATGACGAATAAATCTATATATACCGTGAGTAACCAATTGGTGATGCTCATCATTGTGAATCCTTATAAGATGAGTAAAGGCTTGCCCTGCTGTTACAATTGCCATCTTCCTTGTAACTTCTCCGATCACAACCATTGCCAGGCCCAGATTACTAATTATCCATTGTTCCTTCAACTCAGGAAGAAAAACAATCTCAATGAAGTATTCCAACAATGAAAAGATCATTGCTAGAAGATAGTTTTTGCTAATCAAAAGAGACTTAAGAGTTACATTTGATCTCCCATGAATGGCAACAGCTAGGACATATTCAGAACTGTGAAAGAAGATTATTGCAAGTAACATTTGAGACAACTGTCTGAAAGCCGCGTAGCTAAAGACTTCTGTCATTTTAGCCAAATAAAGTAAATCAGTTTCTCTTGTGCTGCAAAGTGATCAGATGTTAAGCAATTTGCCATGCCACAGAAAGACTTGGATGACAAAACTTTATGGGGTATAAGTCAGACCTGAAAAAGCTGCCGAGTAATGTAAAATTAGTACTGGAAATTGGGTTTTGTCGCCAAGGAAATGCTTCAAGAAAGACATCTGCAAATTGGATAGGGGTAAATCAAAATGAAAAAACTTAGGTTTCAAGGAGAAAAAACAAAAACAGAAAAATAAAACAAAAAATCTAGGGCCTGTTTCTGCTAAGGAGAGTAAGGAATCATAACTCTCGACTCCTAATAAGGAATTTGGATACCATTATGTTGCTGTTATTTTTGGCCTATCGTGGCCGTCTGTGCATGTATGGACGGCCACGATTAGACATCTCCAGTCATGTTGCCTAGGCAACATGACCAAATCTAGATCCCCTGATAAGGCAGTACCAAAGTTATCAAGAAAACACAGGCTGCAATTCAAAGAATTGAAATGCAGTTTAATTTGATGGAATGCTTTATTGCAACTATAAAAAGGTTTACCGGACAGATAAGTTATATTTCAAATTTTAGTTGCTTTATAGAATGTTGTATTTCATACTTTGCATTTGTTAAAGGTCTTTAGTAAAATGCTGGTCATGGGTAGTTGGTGTAGGTTTAATCCTTAACCAAGCTAATTATGAGTTTTGTTTCTAGAGACAACTGAAAAAAAATAACTAGAATCTTCTCGATTTTTTTGTTTTTTGATAAAATAAGAAATTTTATTAAGGAAGAAAACAGAAACAAATGCAGAGGATAGGGTATCCTCCTAGGAACAAGAAAACCCAAACTGAATGACAAAATTAAAACAACCATATCATATACATGCAGCAAAGCTACCCAATCCTTTGCATATCTAAAAGTGACACCCCTGGCCCCCTTAAAGAAACCATGAGTCAAACACCACAAAGAAACCCCAAATAAAATCCTTGCTTATATATCACCAAAAGATAAGGAAACATGCCTATAAATTCGAACATTCTGTTTCAGCCAGATATTCCAAATCACAGCTAAAATCGCACATTGCCACAAGGTCCTACCCTCCTTTTTCTGCCAAAACCCTTGAACTGTATAAGTAGAAACTGCTCTATATCCCATGGACAATCCCAATTCTCATCAAAGATCCCAAACAATTTATTCCATAAGCAATGTTTTGTCATGCCTATGAATCTTCAACCTGTCACATGTATTAATTCTATTGAGTACCACTGTCCAAATAAAAGATTTGACTTTTTTTAAGCAGCTTTAGATTTCCAAATGGGTTTTTCAAGAAGGGAAACTTCTCTAGTAGGAAAGGAAACAAGGAAATGAAAGTATGATTTAAAAGTACACACCCTGGAAGTATCTAAATTCCAACCTCTCCTATATTGAATTGGGGCCAGAAAATTATTATCAAGCAGAAGCAAAAGAGTTTCTAATTCAGCAACATCTCTAGCAGTGAGATCCCATAGAAAGTGAAAATTCCACAAATGCACATGCCCCTGAATAGAATAAAAGTATTGAACCGGGCGTTATGCAAAGAAGAAAGATGATAAAGATTTGAGAAAGCTTGACAGAAAGGAATGTTCCCTACTCACATATCCTCCCATAACCTAATACAACAACATCTCTAGCAGTGAGATCCCATAGAAAGTGAAAATTCCACAAATGCACATGCCCCTGAATAGAATAAAAGTATTGAACCGGGCGTTATGCAAAGAAGAAAGATGATAAAGATTTGAGAAAGCTTGACAGAAAGGAATGTTCCCTACTCACATATCCTCCCATAACCTAATACAACAACCATCACCAACCATCAAAGAGACGAGATCTTAAAGAACTGAAGAAAGGTTATGTTATTTTCTTCATTTCAAAAAAAAGGATAGAATACTAAATCTTTATACGGAAGGAAATGACTATTCTAGGAAAGTTTGACTTCCTACAAATCCCTAGAAATCAGGAAACTATTAATTTACAGCTACAAGTCAGGTAGCTATCAATTTACAACTAATCTCATATAATTGGAAATAAAAAAACTGTCCTACAATTACAGGTATTCTCGGAAATCCTGGGATTTCAATCAATCCCTAATTGGCAACACTCCCCCTCAAGCTAGAGAGTAGATATTTTCCATCCCTAACTTGCTTACAATCTTCTGAAATGCTGAAAATGTCAATCCTTTAATTAGAATATCTACTAATTGGCCTTTAGAAATATAGGGGGTACAAATTAATCCACTTTCAAGCTTCTCCTTTATGAAATGCCTATCAACTTCCAGATGTTTAGTTTTGTCATGTTAGACTAGATTATGAGCTATGTTGATTGCATACTTCTTGTCACAATAAAGCTTTATTGGAGTCGCCCTTTTAATCTTCGAATCTTCTAGGATAATCTTGAGCAATAATAACTCACAAATGCCTTGTACCATTGAACGAAATTCTGCCTCTGCATTAGATCTTGCTACAACAGACTGTTTCTTACTCCTCCAGGTTACCAAATTCAAACCAAGAAAGGTACAATACCTAGATGTTGATCTTTTGTCCGTAACAGAGCCAGCATAATCAACATCTGTGTATGCTTCTATTTCCATCGTAGTGTTTCTTTTGATTAGGATCCCTATTCCTGGACTTCCTTTTAGATATTGTAGAATCTTATATACTGCATGGAGATGAACATCCTTAAGATTTTGCATGAATTGACTTACCACACTCACATCATATGCAACGTCAGGCCGAGTGTGTGATAGATAAATTAGTTTCTCAACTAGTTGTTAGTACATGCCTTTGTCAATTGGTTCTCCTTCGATAGAATCTTCTAGTCTATGAGTTGGCTCAATAGGCTCGTCTGATGGTCTACAGCCAAATTTCCTTGTTTCTTCTAACAGATCCAGGATATATTTCTGCTGTGAAATAAATATTCCTTCTTTGGACCAAGCTACTTCCATTCCCAAGAAGTATTTTAATTTCCCAAGGTTTGTTATTTCGAATTCTTTTGTTAAATACTTTCGAAGGCCTTCCTTTTCTTCTAGATCATCTCCAATTACTATAATATCGTCCACATAGACTATCAATAAGATGACTCCCCCGGAAGCCGAGAGCTTGATAAACAATGTATGGTCACCTTGGCTCTGTTTGCACTTCATATTTAACATTGCTTTAGTAAATCTTCCAAACCATGCACGAAGAGATTGTTTAAACCCATACAATGCCTTTTTCAGTTTGCACACTTGGTTACTTTCTAAGGTTTAGGCCAAAGCCAGGTGGAACTTCCATATAGATTTCCTCCTCAAGGTCTCCATGTAGAAAGACATTCTTCACATCAAATTGTTCCAATGTCAAGCCATAGTTTGCTGCCAGGAATAACAATACCCTTACTGTATTCATCTTTGCCGCCAGTGCAAATGTCTCTTGATAATCCACCCCATAAGTCTATTTATATCCCTTGGCTAGCTGCCTTGCTTTATACCTCTCAATGGATCCATCTGACTTATACTTCACTATGACGACCCATTTGCACCCTACGGGTGTCTTTCCTGTTGGTAATTCACTAGCTCCCATGTTTTGTTTTTCTCTAGAGCATTTCAACTCTCATTGCATGCTTCCATTCCTCTTTACTAAGTTCCTCAGATAAAGTTTTTGGAATGGCTACATTATTTAGATGAGTAAGAAAACTTCTGTTTGAGGGTGATAATTTTTCCAAGGACACAAAATGGGATAATCAATATTGTGTGCAGTTTCTAACACCCTTTCGAATGGCTATGGGCAAATCTAAATCAAGGACAGTAGGTGATACTCTAGCGGAAGAATTTACCTTATTTCCAAGTGAAAAAAAAATTATTTATAAAAATATAAATTTACCATGATGCAACATAAGATCATTTGATCAAATTCATACATAAATTTAACTCATTAATTACACAACTATAAGCAATCACTATATTCAACTCTATATTCCACCTTACATCAAGAATCAATTCAATGTAATTGGTACCAAATTTGACCAATAGGAATATAAAAGGAATACTAGAGAGGAGGATCAAATATATTCAATTCTTCTTTTGATGAACTACAACCAAATTTATAGCTTAACATATCCTACCTTATATCAAGAAATAATTAGATATTTAGGTTATTTGATAGACTTCAAATAGTCATATACATTATTATAGCTTAAAAATTATTATTATTGGGTATAATAAAACCTCTATGACATCAATGAGTCAGGCAACTGGAATTTAATTTTGTTTTGATAGACTTCAGCATAAATGAAAAAGGTCGATTTCTGCATTTCCATATACCATTAACTGAAATAAATATGCACAATTCACAGCCTATGTTCAAAATGTAATATAGCGAATAACCACAAGTATAACTCTAAAAAGGTGTCCATTTAGTGCTTGAAATTTAATTTTTAAATTTTTATATAATTGTACTTAGCAAAAGAAATAAGGACAAAAGACTAAATAAACATAATTGTACGACTCTATTTATGATTATGCAGCACAGTGGCACAAACAACTCAAATTATATGTACAAGTGCAGGCGCACACATATATTTATATATCAAATGTGTCAAGAAGCTTCTATAGGTGCCTTCTTAGCCTGTTCTTTTGATTGTATTCAGCTAACCCTATATATGCCGTATAAACAAGTTTCCTTATGTTTCTATTGGACAATGGGGCGTCCATGATGGGCTGACCCTATCCAAGCCCCAAATCCAATATTAAATTATAGGATCAAAGATATGTTTAATTATTGGAACTAATTAGTTGGTTAATTAATATCATTAATTATCCAAAAGAATTATGTGATGAATGGGAAGTTAACAAGAAATATCTTGACAAGTAATTAACTCGGAGAGTTATCTAGTGATTATCTTATAGCCCACAACTATTCACAGATATAATTCCTAATATATCTGATATTTGAAAAACAGAGAGAAAAAGAGAGTCAACCATTGGGCTGAAGCCATTCTCTGAGTCAAGGGTGGCTTGTTGAGAAAAAGTGTTCTGGATTCAATGTGATCCAGAGCCAAACTGTTTGAGTATGAACAGTTTGGAGGAGAATTCATTTTACGCGAAGACTCAAAGGTATGAAAGATTTATTTGTTATTTGTACTATGTTGCAACTCTGAATTCTAACAGCTTTCAATCCCCCATTGATGTGATGAAGAGGCTAGATCTTTGGAATCAAATGCTCTTTTAGCTGGACAAAATTGAAGTTTAAGGATTCAGAATTAGAATGATTTAGAATACTCATCCAGTATGAAATGGCTTCATGATTTGCTATAGTTGAGAACTTGAGATATGTCCAAACTTTGAATCATATAGATTTCTTTTTCATCACAGCACACTGGCATCAAATTAAAGAAATTGTCTATGAAATAGTCAATACCGACTCTTTCTTTGCCTGAAAAGTTGAATACTAAGAAGCATTAACATTATGGGACAAAAAACAGACACGGACACTAAGACAACAAAATCTAACAAGAGCGTCCTTACGGTGAAGGTAGTGTCAAGTCAATAGTCACTCCAATTACCTTAAATTCAAAATCTAAGATCCCTTGTCAATATTCTAGCTCACTGAAACTCAAAGAAGAAAAATCTCAATCTAATAATGGCAAAGACAAAATCCAACAGGTACCAAAGCAAATGTCATAGCTACCATATCTTTATCCTACATTACAGATATCATATCACAGCTAATTTGAAAGTTGCCTGAAATTTCAATTAAATTGGAACGATGATCTAATTCAGAAGGAGAAGAGTATATAGAAAACAAGAAGCTCACAGATCAAAGCCAATTTAGACGCTTTCCTGCGACAGTTCAAGGGTGTTCTGCGACAGGAAACGTCGGAAGTTCGAGTCGAGAGTGTTCTCCGGCGAGCTTCTATGGTAAAAAAATGGGATTTGAATTCTTCAGTGTCGCTTCAATCTTTAACTATATATCTCCAAGATGCTCTTCGCCTCTTCCTCTACGTTCTTTCCTTTTTCGTCTCTTGCAAGTGGCAAGGCAAAGCCACATTGCAAACAGCAAACACAGCGTTGAAAGATCTTTCTTTCTTCGGTTTATTCAAAAGTAATGATACTCATATTTTCTTATTCAATTTTTTAACCTCCATATATTATAAAACAATAATAATAATTGATAATAAATAAAAAATATAAATATAAATAAAAAAAATATAAATATAATATATAAATATAATTATTAGGTTTCACCAATCCAATTTGATGCTTATGGATCAATTAATTTAGTCATTAATTAAAGTAGATTATGTCATAAATATATATAAAAATAAGGAAAAATTATTTTGTGTTTAATGGGAATCAAATTTTATTTTATTTATTTATTTATAAAAAATAATAATTTTTATAATTATAATATATAATTTATTTTATAATTGAATAAATAGTTTTATAATATAATAAGTTAATAAATATTTTTTATAATTAAATAATTATTTTTATAAAGAAAAAAAAAGCATGAACAAGCACCAAATAAGAATTTGGTGTCTTATTGGGAACCTAAACAAATTTGCCCAAAAATTAATGTTATTTTAAATAATACATATACAAATATTATATATATACGTTTTAATATAATCTTATTTTATTTTTAGACAAATATAATTAATTAATTATGAAATATTAATATATACTAAAATATAAAGGAGATTTGTTAACTTTTTTTATAATACCCTGAAAATTCATAATTTTTATAGGAAAAATATTTCTTTCTCCTCAAATTTAATTTGTAGTTTAACGAACCAACTTAAATGTTATTACATATATTATATCCATTAATAAAATCACCTAAATTTTTTTATATTTATTGTATCTTTTCTAAAGAGAGATATTTTTTGGTTTATGAAAAAACCAGTCATGTATTATCGTTCCACATGGATTATTTAAAAAATTAATTTATCTTAATATAATTTTATTCTAAAATAAAGTAAAAATTAAAGAACTATAATTTATACATTTCTTTGAATAATTGAATTTATATATTTAATTTGTTTACTACAATTTAAACTTTGAAAAATATATCTTATTATACTTAAATAATATAAAATATGAAATTCTAAAACTCATTTTTTTGGAGAGAGGAGAGTGGTTGATGATGGAAATAGTACATGATGGAGCTCAAGTTGATTCATTTCTCGGCAAGTATCTAGGGTTAGTGAAAATGAATAAGTTAAAACAACTTCGTAAGTATATTTTCAATATAGAAATCGAAAGGACTACCCTTGTTTTAATAAAGATATTAACTGAATTACTATAAATTAACTTATTCTTAAATATATTTCAACTTAATGTAGATTGAATTCTCCAAAGTTAGGTGAGAAATTCGTTTAGGCATAGGAATTTCAAGCTCTAATAAATTTGGGATTTTAATCTCATTAGGATAATCCAATTTTATTAATCATGAAGTCATTTCACTAAAGACTCATGATTGTACTCTTGATAATTCATAAAATTACGAGAAGTCAATATTGAACATTAATTTGTCCAATTTGCTAACTTAGTGTTCGTGAACCCTCGTAGCCATCCATTGACATAAGATAAAATTATCATTTTACCCATTATGTCAATTTTGTTCCCTGATCTCAAATTTCATCTGATAAGTGACTAGATAATCTTTTAAAACTTTTCTAAAATTATTTTGAAATAATGAGTAGCTAATTCATCATTTCACTTGGCTTAGATATGTCACTTGTCTTTTTAAAATAACAAGAAGTGATGTAATGTCACGAACTCCATTTCTTATATTTATATTCTTGGATGTTCACTTCCACTATGATCCCAACATACAGAGTCTTGACTAATATCACGCAATGGTCGTTCACATAGTATATCGAAGATCATAATTGACAAAGACACAAGTCCATAATCCATAAAGATTTTGGTTCTACCACTAGCGAATGTAATGTGTATAAGTTCAAAACAATGGTATTAACTTGAACTTGACATCTCACTTCATTTCAATTCATTTAATAGTGTCATTACCTGAACTCTACTACTTCAATGATTTGAGATTCATTATTCCCTTAGAAAAGAATCTCATTCGTTTTATGGAGGTATTCCGAATACTACAATCTTTATTGAATAGAGTGACCGACTTTATTCAATGACTATAAATAGTATTTTAGATTCATCCAAAAGATACGTATCTCCCTTTTTTTTTGTTGCATAACCCTTATGCAAATGTATCTTAATTTATTATAATCGAGGAACCATAGCTAGAAAATAAAGCTTACATAAATGAACTATTTATTTATTAATATTAAAATGTATTTACATTAAATTGGAGAATACAACTTGCTTTCCAGGACAACCTATTCCCAACAGTGCACCTAGTGGTTCTATAAAGATCTACTATAGATCCCAGAATAAAGTTAAATCCATTAATTCCAATACTTCCACAATTTATTCTCATTGTAATACAAGCAATTCATCTATCAGTAGCTGCAAGAAAATACCATAATACTCCCACAATATCATTTCAAATCCCATTTCAAATAGTCATAATAATTCCACAAAAATATTTCAAATAACAACAAATAAATATAAAAATCCAGACATCCAAAGATAAGTAAATATCCACTCATCTATTTAACACTTTAAACACTTTTCCCACTAGCCCAAGCTACGTCAAATCTCCCAGTATTCCTCTTGAAACCAGTTTTTCTATAAACCATTGTAATTTTTTCTCCATATCTTGCTAACTTTACAAAGTCAAGAATTTGAGAAACAATATTAAGACTAGTTTTGTTTACTACTAAGCAAAATTCAAAAAGCTACCAATTTCCATAGTTTAGAGCTAGATAATTTACCTAATAATGCTTTTAAAGCTCTAAATACGCTACGTCATAAGCTAAAAGTGAAACCCCCTTTTCACATCTCTTCATCCACGCAATTAATTTGCTCCAAAAACTTGAAGACTACTAGCCAACACCACTATAAGCAAGTTTCTGGTTCCATGCTAATTGAACAATGGCTGGTAAAAAAAATATAGAAAAACCTTTAGGAACCCAAATTTGTTTCCTATTTACATGTGAATTCTTCTAATGTGACATAAATAAGAAATATGTCCTTTAATACCACAATAGTTGCAAACAAAAAAAGGATATACTTTTTGAGAAAAAACTTTTAGAAATTCTGTTTTTTGTTGGGATAGCATCCTAGATAATTTATTCTCAAATTTCGTTTTAGATTTTCAAATGAGACATCCATATTTTCATTCCCCTTGAGAAGCTTAGAAAATGAACAAGTTGGATTTTCAATAAGCAAATTATTTTCAAGTTTGAAATGACAACAATTTATACATTTGTCATTTAACAATATTTCCTCATGTGATTCTTTAGAAGAGCATTGCCACTTACTATGGGAAATATTTGTGTTATGGCTAGAGTCATATACTTCTAAATCCTCTTGAGTCATGAATTGAAAATTTTCCAATGTTTGTTTCGTGAGCTCTTTTTGAGATTCTTCCTCTACTTCATTGTTAGTGAAGGATTCATGAAATTCTCGAGTTGGCTTTATATACCTCTTCCTCATTTCCATGTTCTTTGTCTCCAAGAGGCATAGCGAACATTTCTCTATCCTCCATGTTCTCTTGAAAGCTATCAACTTTTATATCCTCAACAATAGGGTTAGAATGATATAAACTCTAAGAGTGTCTCATATATCAGCATTAGAGTAATTTTTAGTTTTAGCATAATCATTTTCATTTAAAGTTATTAAATAGAATATGCATTGCTCTAATATTTAAAGAAAATAAATTCTTATCATAGTCATTCCATTCTTTTTCTCAATTTGGAGTTGTAACCATCCTCTATGACAAACCACATTTGATAATCTATGGATTGGATGAAAACTCTCATTCTACCACTCCAATGGGTATAGCTGGCTCCATCAAATAATGGTTGTGTAGTTATGCAATGACCATAAAAAAAAGTGTGCCTTCATCAAATTTGATGCTAATACCTGCACCGATCTTTACTCAAGGCGGTTAGGCACAAATTAGAGACATGCTTTGATACCAAATGAAATATGAGAGTAACCAGACGGGGTGAATTTGTACTCTTCTAAAAAATTATGATACTTAATAAGTTGAAAAATATAATCTCTTAATGCATTAAGAAATAATTTTTAGAGTATCAGGAATGAAATTAAGTTACAGGCAGTAGTGCAATAAAATGTGTCTTTGAGTTTGTAAATTGATGATGTAATGAGACGAACTTCAAGTTATCAGTTAACTTAAAACTAATAGGGAACTAAAAGATTTTAAGTTAACTGAAAATGCATCCCAATGTAAACACAACAAAAATAAAGAGAGATGAAAGAAAAGAGAAGTCATAGAGATTTATCCTAGTTCAGCCTTTAATGAATAAGGCCTGCATCCAATCTCTTGATTTCTAAGGTATTTTTCCACTATGTAAAATAGAATTACACTACTAGTTTTCTCTTTGCTCACTAGTAACAAATGGTTTCTTCACTCACCACAAAGGGGTTGATTTTAGCATGTTGATCTGACGGATTTCACTCAATCACCACCAACAGTTACACAATGACAATATTAGCAATAGTATTAAACTTTCTCAACAAAGTAGATATTTGCAAATTTAAGCTCACTTTGGTTTTTGTCAAATAATCACCTCTAAAGCATATAGAAAACCAAAAAGATAGAAGTATTCTACAAAATGAAAGTTCACAGTGTTTTGTTCTCTATTCTTCTTTATTCAACCAAATGTAACCATCTTTTATGTTTTTAAACCATTGAGAAAAATAGTTGTTGAAGGGGTATTTATCACAGAGAGACATTGCTATTTTCTTAAGCTTTTATTGTCACTATTTCAGCATTGATTTCCTTCTTGTGTAATGGCTGGAGAAAGATTTTTGCAGATATTATTTACCCAGGGTGGCTTCTCCTTTTTAATGCATTTATTGCTTCCCCGTTGGTCTTGTTTCTAAGTGAACCTAGTCAGAGATATCTTCTTTTTCATACTTTTGACATGAGACCAATGGGGTTCTTTTCTTTCCTTCCTTTGTTGCTTCTTGATGATTTTATTTTCTAATTTAGCTTGCATAGAGAATACCAGCTACATCCTTTATGCATTGACTTTTCCATTTATTAAAAGTTACAGGCTGTCAATGCAGTATCTTTATTTTGGCCTTATCTTCTTGGATAACTTTCCTGGTTCATTTTCACATATGGCTTTCTTGATTCCTCCTATTTATCTTGTTGTCCATAATACACTCTATTAGTGTAGTATTTGTTGTATTTCATAGTTATGTACCAAGTTGCATCATTTTTCTTCCTTTGGTCTTGATGATTTTCCTTTTTCGCTTCTGACAATAGCTAGCATCCCAGTCTCTCTCTTTGTTTTTCATTGTTGACTTCCATTTAGTTGGTACAGCTAGAATCCACTTTTCTCATTGGTTATCTCTTCCTTTAATGCCCTATTTAGTTGCCATAATTTCCTATATGCACACTAGCAACAAATTAATTCAGTATTTATTTCTTTGCTCTTCATATTTACCATCATGTCCTTACTGTACACTCAGCAATATTCATATTTACCATCATGTCCTTACTGTACACTCAGCAATATAACAGAATATTAATTGTGCCTTTGACTACATTTAAATGTTAAATTTGAATATATTAAGGAATTAATGTAGCCTTAAAGTAATTTCCCAAAAATGGTTTATTATCATTAAAAGTCTAAATTCTTCCTTAATAAAACCTTAGGGCTAATAGATACCTTCTTCTTCTTGGAGTTTTAATGATATCTTAGAGGTAAACTTAGCCTCTAATATTTTAATTGGAAATATTTAACTTGAGATTGAGAACCTAAAGGCTCTTAGAGTAATGGATTTGTCAGGAAATCATATTTCAGGTAACATTCCTACCACGATTAGTGGCTTGCAAAGTTTGCAAACTCTCTCCTTAGCATATAACAAACTACAAGGGTGTATATTCCTAAATCACTTGGTAATATGGTGAGTTTGGAATTCTTGGAACTTTCCCAAAATAATTTGTTTGGTGAGATTTCCAAGTCTTTAGAGTCATTAGTCTATCTTAAATATGTTAATCTTTCTTACAATAGATTACAAGGAGAGATTCCCAATAATGAACCTTTCATAAATTTTTTAGCTAAATCTTTTACGATGAATAAAGGGCTTTGTGGTGAACCATAACTACAAGTCCCACCATCCAAAGAGGGAATGAGCATAGGATACATAAAAAGACACGTTTGATAAGATGTTTATTGTCTATATTGTTAGCTATCCCAACTTCCTCCAATATTTGAATTGTGCACCCGGACTGACTATCATGTTTAGGGATGAAATGCAGTGCTCTAGTCAACTCTAGTTCCCAATGCCTCTTGGTACTCCATGAAGAGAAAACACTTCACCCAAATAAAGCTTAACATACTAAGCCATGCTAAAAGTAGTCTTCACAGGTTAGAAGTGAGTAGACTTAGTCAACTGGTCTACAATCACCCAAACTTAGTCAAAACCCTTCAATGTCTTAGGCTACCTAGTCACAAAATCCATAGTACTCTTCTCCCACATATATTTTGGTATCTCTATGCGCTGATACAACCCTACTGGCTTTTGGTGTTTAATTGTTACATGCTAACACACTAAGCACCTGGAAACAAATTTAGCTATATCTTTCTTTATTCCTTCCTACCAATAGAGTTCCTTCAAATCTTAATACATCTTGGTGGAACTTGGGTGGATGGTGTAAGTATAGTGATGAGCTTCCTCTAGCATCTATCTCCTAAGGTTGCCGATATTAGAAACACAACCACGAACCACACCTCAATATACCATCTGAGTCAAGAATAAAACCCAAAATCATCCCTTCTCGAGCATCCTTTAAAAGCTTCATAAGGTGAAGGTCTTGCCTTTATGCCACCTCAATATTGTCCACCAAAGAAGCACAAAGTTGGACATAAGCTAGCAATGGACCAGACTCTCTAACCTCAAATTGTATTCCATCTTCCTTGAGCTCTTGAAACTTTTTCACAACCGATCTCTTATTTACCACTGTCACAACGTGACAGCCGGTGAAAAAAGCTATAATTTTATGACCTTGAGAGCGCGTGAGGGAAAACACAAAGAAAATAGGAGTCGCCACCAATTAATTAGAAGGATAATTGGGATCCTTAAAAAAAGAAAGGAAAACTGACCCTTGGAACCAGAGGAAAGGTTCGGGAGTCTAATTACGTGTAGGGAAGGTGTTAGGCACCCTACAACGTCCATCCCTAAGGATGGTTACCCTAAATC
>JASKGM010058153.1:0-18373 GCA_034509205.1 Ceratonia siliqua | reverse complement strand
GATTATAAAATGAAGACATTGCAACCTAACATTATTGTGTGAAAAGAGTTAGATATTTTTAATATGACGCAGTAATTGACTCGAACAAATTGTGCAGCCCATATGGGACCCCTATGAGCCAAATAGCAATTTCTGGATAACTTTTTAGGTGTATTGTTGTACTCAAGCTTTATTCTTTTACTCTTCAACCACCTGTTGCGACTAACTTGGAAAAGAGCCATGGGGAATATCATAAGGCATCAAACTCAGGGAAGATAAGGGCATCCATGCACACGACCAATACACCTCCTTTATCATTTGGTCATAAATTTTGGGGTTTATATTACCTTTCATTTATTTTTTTCCCCATATCGACCATATATGAAATGACACTTTTTCCTAATTAACTCAACCTCTTGGTTACATAAAGCTTCAACTACTTTTTCTTACCAGATCTGTAGCAGGAAACTCAGTGAAGAGCTTCAAGGATTAATATCATATTATACAAAGGATTAGTTTCCCGGAACTTCAGATAGCGTGCGCCGTGCATCATAGACTTTTTCCTTTTTTAATCAAATATTAACTCACCTGAAAAATGATAATTCTTCATCCATTTATTAATAGATAGAGACAAAGAGTAAGCTGTACGGAGGAAGTGAGGTGGGGAACACACAAGGTGGGAGAAACGTGAAAGAAATTGAGCCTTGCTTATCATGTTATTCAAAATTTCCAGCATGTCTTGTTCATTTAAAATAACTTCAAAGACAACAATAACTGTACAATAACATATATAGTTTCTGATTTTCTACGATTGCATTCGTGTGTGCCAAGAGAGGGAATGAGAGCGTAGATTGTCATCCCATAGAGCTACCCTCAATTTTAAATCTTTAATCTCTATAAAGATGTGAACTTTTGACGCCTCACGACTTTGTGCCTCAACTGCAGCTAACAAGGAAGGGCCCAAGTCTAACTCTTTACAGCTAGAAACAAATTTCGACATTCCTCAGCTCTCAACAGCATCGGAATATGACCAATGAGCATTGCTGCTAATTAGAAAACTATACTTACAGTTTTTTTTTCTAGATTTCTTTTTTGGGCAAAAAATAAGGCTCTGGTCAATAAGATATTTTTGCCAACTAATACAATCCTCAAGGGACAATTATTCCCACTGCCCGTTAATGTATAGGAAAGACCAGGATGTATTTACTCTGCTCATCATTAGCATCACGAGTAACAAAGCATGCGCCAGCTTCTTGCAGATTTGCTCTGAAAAGCCTCAAACTTTGATAGCAATTTGATCCTTTCTAAGCGCTCTTAGTGTCAAGCATGTACCAAGAGGTGTAGATTTAGGGAAATTGTTAAACCAATTTTGTCACCTCGAAGAACAAACGAGGTGCAGAGTTTTGAGCAGTCAATATGTATATATAATAATATTAGTATAGTACTAACACATGAAACTTCTAATTACGGATTCAAAAGAAATCACATTGAACCACTAAAATTGAGTTTTAGGGGAAGGTTTTATGCGAAGGAAACTATGTGCAGTAATAATCATATAAATAAGCACAACTAAAGTGTCCTTTGGTGGACTTAAAGAATAGCCCAGTGAGCCTAAGATAAGAGAAACATCAGTTTCTTGCACCTTAAGCACCTATTCCTCTTTCCTGTCCCAATATGCTGAAGGGGTGTCAAGCACTGCTAATCATCGCTCCAGTACCTTGAGAAGCTGAGTTCTGGCCGTTCTTAACTGGGTATGAGCCCTCCATAGTGATCCCACATTTCCCAGTGTAGGTGCTTGGAACATTACGCTCTATCTTGATGTAACCATCCTCCCCCCAGTCAGTGCCCCATGAGTTCCTCACGAGCCAATAATCAACGCCATTTTCGGTACCATATCCAACAACAACCACAGCATGGTTTATGTTTGCCCCACATTCACCAGTAAATACCCCCTAAATCAAATCAGAAATTTATAATTATCTCACTCATATTTTGCATTTTGTACAATACTTCACTGTCTTCTTAGAAAGTTCATTTGTTACGTCATGTCAAAAAATTGGCTAAGATTAGATACTCCTATGAGGTACTAAGTAATTCGTATAAAATCAGATAAAACATGTATTATGGTTTGCTATTTCAGGTGTGAGAGAAGCCCTTTCATCAATTATCCAAAGACAGCTAAACCAAGTAAGTCTAGAGGGCAGCGCTAAACTGATGAAGTTTCTGCTAAAAGACGTAAATATATGGTGAATACCAAAAATACTGGGTTTTCAGTATCCACAAGGTATTCGTTGTCCTGCTAAGGTTATTCACCATTGAATAATGAGAAAGTACAAATATTTTTAATGGTGATATGGCAAGGCACCAGTACCATGTGGAAGTGAAGAATTCCCCCAATAGTATAAATATAATGTTGAAGGTTTTAACTTTCAATAGAGAAGCATCTCAATTAGGCATATCCTTGCTTTTATCTGCGTCACTTGGATTCAATTTATAGATCGATTACTCCCCTAATTCTCACTATATTCTAACATTGCAGATATTAGTAAAGCATATGACCATAGGTGTTAAGTCCAACTAACTGAGAAGGTGTATGAGGGAGCTTACCGACTGATAGAGTTGCAAAGCCCTGCCAGTGGCATCAATAGCAACGCTCACAGGCTGATGAGCCACAGCTTTCTTTAACGCATTCTCATTAAATGATGGAACATTCTCGTACCCATCAATGCTCACTACTTTAGCATTCTTCTGCAGTAGAACAATGAAACAAGTGCCACCCAAATCATTACAAAACGAACCAGATAGTTTATAAGGTTAGAGACAACCGATTCGAATACAGACCCTGGTTGGATCGCATTTGCCATCAACGCCCAGGTATGGGTAGTCATCTTCTGTGTCGATGCCGCCATTTTTAATAATGAACTCGAAGGCATAGTCCATAATACCCCCGTGACACCCATGGTTGTTGGATCTGTCGCAGTCCACAAGCTCTTGTTCCGACAGAGAGACAAGCTCGCCGGTGACAATCTTATTTATAGCTTCCACCGTGGCCACCGTTGAGAACGCCCAACAACTTCCTGCCTCAATAACACGTAACGTCAGTGAAAGCCCAACTGTCTGGGCTATAGTGGGACTTCTTAGCCCAAAAAGGTCTGCTTTTTATGGACTTTTTGTAATGTTTTTGGACTGAATAAGGTTCCTTAGTGGGTTCTCTTTTTTGGCTTTTTGGTTAGCATGTATGAGTGCAATATAATAGGCTTCTCCAGATTCAGGCCTAGATATTTGGGCCTATCTTCAGGCTCATGAATCAGTTTGTCTTGACCTTTATTTAATGCCCTACCCTTTTTTGCTTTCCTTTTTTCTTCCCAATTTTTGGTTCGGTTTAGTAGGACACACTTCACGCGACCTGTGACAAGTCTGTAAGAATCCAACGGAAGGTCCAACTCTACCCTTCAACACAAACTACCAATATTTCCAAAAACATATTTTTAAATAGAAATAGTTGAAACTTGGAATGGGAGAAAAGTATAATCAGTAGAGATGTGTTGTAATCCACTCGATTTACTAAATATGTATTTTTCTTAGAGAACGATATAAAAGTAGTTTTTTATCCCACAAAATATGTACACTAATTTCATAAAAAATTTAAGCAATCTTATAGAAAAAGAAAAAGAAAAGAAATGGTAAGAAAGAAAAAGATACCGCAAGTTCCCTGATCTTTGATAGGATTAACGGCACCTTTGAGCCTCCAATCCACATGGGGCGGCAACTTATCAGCGGCGTTAAAAGCATATCGATGAGAGGTTTTCTTGGCCTTCATGACCCTACGCTTGGCATCAGTGGTAGTGCCCAAATACATGGCACGGTACTCCTCGTTGGTTAAATCAGCAAAGTCATTCAACCCAAGTTTGTATGTGCGGTTTTGAGCGTTGTGCTCATTTATGAATTCTAAGTTATCTTTGAAAATTTCAAACCTCTTGTCTTTCTCTCCCAACCCATTATATGCTTTATGGTGCTTCACTAGCCACTCCTCGTACCTATTCATGATCTCCTTCTGGCTTCTCCAATTCCTTTGGTCGTAGCTGATGATGGACATTTCCAGAGCCAATGATAGAGTGAATGAAAGGAAGAGGAAGCTGAATATAGCCTTTGCAGTCATGGTTGATATGTGGCAGAAGACAAGACGGGAGAGAAGGATATTGGTGCAGAATTGAAGAAAAGGTTGGAACTTGGAAAGGTTGTTGGTGGAGAAATTAAAGCAGAGGAGACAGTGAGTTCTGTAACCAATATTCAAACAGGGTTAATGAATGTGGCCTATTAGAATTATAGGGAGGAAGGTAGGGGCAGTGATAATTTGGGGTTGGAAGTGGGAGGCAACAGGCCAAGTTTTCCCTGGAGCCAATTATATATTGCCACGTATATCATGTGGAAGCAACTTCGCATATTAGATTTCTTCGAGGACAGGGATTTGTGTTACCAGGTCAACCAAGTCCCATGAGAATTAAAGTGCCTGATAAAGTTCACTTTTACTTTTACTTTCGGTACATTAGGTGCTTTTTAATCCGAGGCTTATTATTGTATATGTGATTATAAAATAATTATAAAATTTTTTAAAAATAAATTTTATTAGTTTTTTAAAATTTTAATTTTTTTTATAATAATAAACTAATGATAAATTTTTAAAAAATTTTTAAAAATAATAAAAACAAAAAAAAAATTTTTAAAAAATCATACATTTAAAAAAAATAAATATTTAAAAGAAATAAAAAAAATTTCAAAAAAATATAAAATCATTCCAAAAAATTTCAAAAAAATTACTATAAATAAAAAAACTAATAAATAGTATAAACAACAAAAAATTAATGAAAAAATTAAAAAAATAAATTAAACAAAAATAAAAAATAAATTTGGGGGCTGTAACTTAGTCCCCCCTTTTAATCCTTTATATAATGGATTGGAATTGGAGTTTTGCTACCGTCCCAAACTCCCCGTATAAGAGTTGCAAATTTTAATATAAAAT
Source organism: Ceratonia siliqua (assembly GCA_034509205.1). Lineage (NCBI taxonomy): Eukaryota > Viridiplantae > Streptophyta > Magnoliopsida > Fabales > Fabaceae > Ceratonia > Ceratonia siliqua. The sequence continues at coordinate 13,374 of JASKGM010058153.1, read as the reverse complement.
TGAATGTTAACGGAATAAAAATAGTGTTTTTTTAGTAAATTCAACTCACTACACCGTTTATAGATCACAAAATATAAAAAAAAAATTAATAATAAAAAATTATACTTGTAATGTAATATAACTTTCTTAAATTATATGTGATATTTATTAATTCATAGGTCTAAAAAAGCTGAGTTAATTTGAATCATACGAGAAATAAAATAAAATTATTAATTTGACGTAGTAATGTTATAGAATAAATGTTTGGATTGATTCAAGTGAATTGGGAGAAATGAGAGTGCGATACCTCGGGCAATCTAAATTGGGCTCAAATGATATAACCTTAACCATAAGTAGCAGATTATATTAACACAAAGCCACCTCATCCCTCTTTATATTACATTCTAATCATGACACATTGATTCTCCTTTTATATGTTAGTGATATTCTTATCACAGGTTCAAACACGTAATTGCTCAACAATTTCATCCAACTTCTCACCATTGAGTTTTCTATAAAAGATCTCGAGCTTGTCCATCATTTTATTGGCATCGAGATCATACACATAGTAGATGGTCTCCATCTCTCTTAAGCTCATTATGCACCTGCCATTCTTGACAAAACCCAAATGACCGATTACAAACCAACGAGTACTCCTCTTGAAATCAGGACTAAGATAGCATCCAACGACTCTTTGCTTCCAGACTGGAGCTTCTATCGTGGCATTGTTGATGCTCTCCAATACTTAACACTCACTTAACCCGACCTTTCCTATAGTGTTAATTTTGTCTCTCAATACATGCATGCACCTACAGTCTATCACCTTAAGATGGTTCGTCGAATACTCCGCTACATGAAAGGAATTCTTCATCTCGGCCTCGACTTCATGTCACACACCGCACTAGATCTCTGTGCCTTCTTTAACTCTGATTGAGCTAGTTACCTTTCCAACTTGACGTTCTACAATTGGTTACTACACCTTCTTTGGACACAACCCCATTTCCTGGTATGCTAAGAAGCATACTACTATTTCCCGCTCTAGTACTGAGGCAAAGTATCGTACAATGGCACATACTGCTGCAGAAGTCACTTAGCTCACTTATGTTCTTTGAGACCTTAGTATTCCTCAGTCTCATCCACCTATACTGTTATGTGATAATCTCAGTGCACTCCACATGACCATATACCCAATATTTCACAGTTACAACAAACACATTGAGCTCGATTATTACTTTGTTCGTGAATGAGTTGCACTTAGTCTCCTCGTTACCCATCATGTCTCCATTGTATATCAAATTGCGGACATCTCTACCAAGCCTATGTCTAAAGCTGCTCTTGCTCATTTATGTTTCAAACTTTGCCTTCAAACCTAGCAAAGTTTGCAGGAGGATATTAACACAAAGCCACCTTATCCCTCCAAAACAGAATATGCTAAGGATGCTTCTCGGAGATACAAGGTTGTATGTTGGAGTGATAAGGCAAAGCACCATCATCCCTACAATTAGCATCAAATCATGCATATGATAAGGTTTGACTCAAGTGTAATTCATTCACCACCAAAGTGATATTTCGTGCTCCAAGATTGCTGCCTAAACTCACGAGACTATAGAATCATAATGATACTAGGTCATTGTAATTCCATTACCTTAGGACTCACGGTATACTAAGTCCTGTAACCTCTATATATTTTCTAGTAGTGCACCATTATTGTTCACGTTCAATACACTCAGAAATACATTATAATTCAGTATTCATTCAATTCTTTAATTTACCTTTTATGCTTCATTCAATTTTTTTTTAATTCTTCTTTATTATTTATCCTTTATTCTGTTTTAAAATTCTCTTGATCAAGGGTAGGTGGAGTTTGACTACATCTCATCCGACAACTATGCTATTATGCTATTATTACTGCCCAACTTATAACTGCTCATGAGTCCTACCGAACTTTACTCGGAGGCATGGCTCCCTAACTTAGAAGGATAGAGATTGGGATCTAGGCCTTTTCGGCCTGATTCATTTTCTTAACTTTTCTTTGCATCGTGGTCGTCCAATATTTGGACGGCCATGATGCAGCCACATAACTTTTTTAACAAAAAAAAAAATTTTACCTCCCCTTCCTCTGACTCCGACTCCCTCCCTCTCTTACCTCTATTTTCTCTCTCTTTCTCTCTCCCTCTGAAATTGGGATGAAGATTCGTGGAGAAGTTCAACCTTTAATGCTTCTGCACCCAAATCAAAAAGAGACTCAGCCATAGTGCCTCATTGCAACCCCTTTTTTCTCTGTTCAAATCACATATATTCTCATTTCTCACATTATTTTTTCTCCTCTATTTTTGGGTTTCAACTTTTCATGTGATGTGGCTTTTAGAATTAAAAGCTTAGGAATTTGTTGTGGGTTTTGACTTGGAGGAGTTGAAGTAAATCAACTTTTTGTAATTTCCAGCACAAAGCTTAAATTTTTATTGATATATTTTTTTTTAGTTTTAATTTTTTGCTATGTTTAATGGTTGGGTAGATGAACAAATTCTTGATGGAGAAGCCATAGTTAAAGAAAGAAAGTTTGATGACAGTTCTGATGCTTGAAATATGGAAGAAAGAAAAATGAGTTGTTGAGAGAAATGGGATGAAGTGGATTGTAAAAAAGATTTTTTTTCTTTAAATAAAGTAATGATTACGTGACAAGATCTAAGCCATCCGAATTTTTAGACAACTTGGATTATGAGAAAAGATCGAAAAAAGACTGAGATCCTTATCCGAAGAATACACAATTTTCCGCACCTCCACCAAATTTTAGGTTTTCTTTTTCATGTTAAAAAAATGTCATCCATAAATAAATAAATAAATCATTACATCACTAGGCGTCTTTCCTTTCTTTTTTGTTCTTTTTGGTTATTTATTCAATAATCTATCATAATAATATATCAATATCACTTCTGGGCTGGCTATTACAGGTTGAGGACAAAGTTTTATGTAAGTTAGTACGTACACCTGTTTCATGAATTGCTTTGACTACGATCACAAGGACAGTGGTGCCAATGGCAATGGGTAAAAAATAATTGTATAATGCTATCGAGAAGAATATGTATAACATCAAAGAAAATTGAATACTATCAGGAAGCGCCACGGAACTCGGTTGACATTACCTTTCATGTGAACGGAAATATGTATCACCCAACAAAACTATGAAAGATAAAAAAAATTAGATGTAAAAAAATTTGGTGAAATCAGATTGGAATGCACATATGCTGGCCCACCATAGAAGCTATGCCCAATTATGTATCCGGTAAGAAATCAACTTCTGCATTTGGTAAAATCCAAATTCTTGTCGCTGAAGGCCAGCAATCTAGTGTCCACAAGGCAGTGAACTCCTCAGATGCTCTTATTAACATCTCAGTTTTGTTCAGAATGTGTAGAAACTTGCGCACCTATCACTTTGCTGTCATGCTTTCTCTTACTTCGACTGCGCCTGGATCTGGATGTTCGAGTTTTTGTAGGATGTTTGGTTGTCTGTTCTTGTGTGCCAATTAACACTTTTTCGTTAGATGGGAGCTCGGGAGGAGCATCTGGCCATGGAGTGCGTTTTGATGGGACGGTGACGTCCAAAGGAGGGTCAATTATCCATCTGTATGAAGTTGCACAAAATAATCAGGAATATACACAGATAACATGTGAAGACCAACTATACTCAAAGCTTTGAAAAGCTATCTGTTTGATAATGGTGACGACACATTACAGTATACAAGCACAAGAATCTAATATGAGCCCTGAAATGTGATGCTCCAGCGATGAAATGAAGTTCAGCATCTTCGATGATATAAATTCCATGACTTTCAGAGGAAATATTAGGGGGGTAAAAGGTAATACCATGCATTTCACAAATGACTTCAGTTTCTGAGGGAAAGTACTGATAGAAAGTTAGATACTTCAGAAGCCAGAAGATTTGAAAACAGAAAAAGTTGACTTAATAAAAAAAAACAGAAAAAAAAACATGGAGCAACAAAAAATATTCTCTTGAGATGACCATATGCATTTCTCAAATCCAATGGACTTATCTAACTGCTCGTATGATGTCCTAACAAGCAGAAGTTCTGGGATTGTGGTAATGGTGGAAGTAGGGCCCCGCACCCCTTCCCCCCCCCAAAACTTAAATCTGGCATCTTCCTAATTTTTTTGCAGCTGACTACTTGAGATAACATAAGCGGGAATGCATGACCAAACATAACAGAAAAATTGAAATATCCCTCCACCCCCAACAAGTTTGAGCAAAACTCTTGTTTAGCATAAGCTATCTGTCTTATCTCAGTGAGACACATCCAATAAGTATTATTCCCAACAGGCTCTTGTTCTCATGGACAATTACTTGGTTATTCTTGAAGATCTTTAGTACATTTTAGCGAAGTAAAATTAATTCCAATAAAAACACATATGAAACATTGGTCCATCTGACATTTTTTTATTCTGAAGGACCTTAAAACATTCTATACATTGAGTTTTACACAAGACTTGGAATGTAGGTTTTTTATGGGTAATGTACTTAATGAGAAACTACAGAAAGGATAATCTCAGAACATGATTTTACCTTGTGATGTTTGTAGCAGAACACATATAAATGTAGCAAAATATTTTATGGATAATGATGCAAAGATCCTAAAGCCCAAAATTCTCAATAAAACTTCAGGAGTGATGGGCAAGTGTTCTGGCTGATATTTATTCTCTATTTGACGTTAGCCAACAATTTCCATCTAAGATCACTAGTACATTCAGTTTGACGTTTTTTGGTATAGCCTCTCGTGAGTCCAGCTAATTGAGGAAACTGGCATGATATATGCGTCACCAAAATTGCTGACATTCGAAGGCAAATGGAAAGCACTACTTCAGCTATATGAGGGCACCAGTTATAGAACAGCTCTTGCACAAAGCTATTAGTTTATGATTAAGTCAGTACTATTGATTTCAGATGTGATATATGGACTTCGCTGAATCCTACTTTTGTGCAGTTTGGTGCTAGTAGAATCCCTAGAACAGACTGAGTCATTATATCACAATAGTCTAGATATTTAAACAACCAAATGTGCATTGTTGAAATTTCTGGGCTTAACTCCTCCTTGAAAAACTGGCTTGTCAAAGGAAGAGATGTCATATCTTATATACAACACTTAACCAACCTAGACGAGTTAGGCCCAGAAATTTCAACATGCATCTATAAGTAACCCCTTCCTCAATCACACGTGTTCCCCAGTAGCTGCCTCACCACTTATATCATCAATAATCCCCGAGAACAACCACTTGCAGAAATGATAGGAATCTCTATCAGCCGGTTCTTTATTAACCAGTATATATCTCTCCAATATATCATCATTATGACCATACAGTTACTTTCCAACAGATAATTGCCCTATATAAACTAATCAGCTATGGGAGGGGAAGCAGGCTTTGTGCACATTAAGCAATTCAGCGCCCTGCTCCCAAAGTAGCTGTTCTCTAGAGAATGTATACCATGTGAGAGTTGCTTAAATTCAGCAAGATAGCATCACTAGATGGTTAAAAAGTATAATATCTGACGTCTATAACAATTCTTCCCCAATTTGTCAGCAGTTCCCTTTGTCAACTAGATTATATTAGTTGGTGCTTCAAAAGAAATACATAAGCTGGAAACTATTAATTATATTAGAAATGTGAACCTATACTACATGATGCACAATGACCCAAGCAAGTAATAAAGATATTCCTAACAGGATAAACCCGTTGATAGCATGAATATAGGTTCAAATTAACTACAACAGAGCCAATTGCTTGGTCTTTTTCTGGCTTAACATTGTACCAAACATGTTTAAAATCTCATACACATTAAATAATCAAAAAATCCAATTTTCAAGCAATGGTTTTGGGCTTCTAGCTCTCGTCTTCTTCTTTGCAATCAGTATGTCTCATGTAAATAAATACAAAGTTGGAATTGGCTCAATCAAGTGAAGAATCTCAACTTAGAATTGAGATTTCTACCGTAAAAGTTCTAAACTGGTGACAAAACAACTTTGCAAACAAAAGACAGTGTCAAAAACGAAAATTCCTAAAATTGAGAAAGGTCAATAGGTTATGGGTAGAGGTCCAAAGACTTGAAGAAAGTACTGACAGCAACAGTCAGTTCCAAACTTCTTCAAATCAGACCCCTTTCTTTTCAATATAAAGCATATTACAATACCACTAGGGGTATATTTCAGTAGTTCTAATATTACCAAAAAATGTATATAAAATCATGAACCACTCTTTACAGAAGCACTTCTTTTATACTTATCCAGTAATAAGCTTCTAGGGGGAACTTTATTATAGTAAAACATAGTTAAGCACTATATTGGGAGGAAAAAAAAAGGAGAGGACTCACCTAGGAGGGAATTTGCTGTCTGTCCGAGCTTCCACACGCAACCACCAAAGAAAAACTTGACGTCCACAGCTCCCAAGTGGTTCCACCACAGATGTGTCCTTGAGCAAAGACAGGGGACTCTCTATGTCCTCATCGACCCCATCTAATGCATCAAGATCCTTGATCCATTCTGGCTTATCATCAGCATCCTTCCAAAGCAACCTGGAATTCAACACAAATCCGGACCATTCAAACTTTCTGGGCAGCACAGGTGCGCGGTCATCAATGTAAACTGCACTTCTTCCTGCATAACGTAATGAATTGAAGGTGTGCCACCCAACCAATCTGTTGGTGGAATTACAAGCAGGACCTTGCACAGGCATTGGTGGGGATTCCTCCTCACCCTGTGTTTGAAGCGTGGAGGAGGATTGATCTGTATCAGGTGAATGAACAAGTATTCCAATTGAAACAGCACCAACCCATTTAACGCTTTGGATTTCATCAAATAGCTCCATACTATGCATATTACTATCATCAGCAAACATCACAACTCCATCCAGATTCTCTTTTCTCACAATTCTGTTCCACCGCATAGCAAATCAATCAAATCTTAATTTGTAAAGAAGCTAAATCTTCAGGCCGCGTAAGAATGCTGACCAGAAAAAGAATGACAAGATAAAAGAGAAAAAGCTTTATCATCTATTTATAGTGTAATAAATATAATGAAAAGTTTAGTCTAATGAAGTGTCCACAATTACTTGGTTGCGTTTGTAAGTAGAGTTATTATTTCTTATACTAAAGTAGTGAATAATACCTGCAGTTTCTTTAATTACAAAACTCGAGTAACTGAAAGCAAGCAGTCGAACAAGCAAAATCTTTACCTCAAAGCGTGAAGCCGCATCCGAGCCTCCAATTTATGCCTTCCCTCCCATGAATCAGGCATCCGTTGATTGAACCCAACGTGAATGGTTCTGAGCCCTGACTTGGCGATAATTGAAGCGGTCTCATTGGTGACTCCTCCAGTCTCCACCACAATCCACAGCAGATCGTATGGCACCAGCATCAGCGAGTGCATCACGCCGGTCAAGTGAAGGGCTTGAAACGTCCGCATATAGGTTGGTGTCACCACAATCACCGTCCTAGGGTTCTTGACCCCAAACTGAAGCCTCTGCTCCCTCTGAACTCTCTCAATTATCTGGTGAGCCTTCATGACCTCCTCCGGATTCGGATGTGGCCACGGTCGGATTCGGATCCCATGCCGCCCGACGACCACCTTCCTGGTCGAGCTCACAACAGTGGTCCTATTAGCAGGGTTTTTAATATTGGTTATGGAATTCGAAGTAAGAGATGTATGAACATCCAGGGGTCCACTGATTTCACTGGCACTGCGGGATGGAACCATATAGAGGTTGGTAGATGAAGTAGAGAAGAGAAAGAAGAAGACAAGGCGAGAGAAGCGGAATCCAAGAATGAGACTGATGAGGCAGCAGATGCCATGAAGGAGGAGCCAGAAAATGGCAGCCGGCGACTTGACGGAACCATCCCCAGATGAATCCAACGGCGGCGATCCTCTGAAGCTGTTGTTCCGGCGGTTGATGTAGCTCTGGTGCAAGGCCGAGAGCTTCATTACCGTTCTGTATCTCTATCTGATCCTGTTCGAGTCAAAGGAGAGAAAATAGAGACAATGGCGGATGGTGATGGAGGTGTGTGTAATGTTGTGAGCTATATGGTCTTGGAGTTGGTTCGAAGTTGAGATTTGATTTGTAGTGATATAAGTGAGAGAGGAAGGAGAAGGAGAAGGAGAGGAGAAGGAGAGGAGAAGGAAGATTGGAAATGGACGTGGTGGTTGTCAAGGGTGGTGGTGGAGCTTAATCATCCAACATTTCTTTCTTTGTGTTTACGGATAAATGGGTTTGCTTGTTGTCTTCTTCTTTTTCATTCTAACAACTTGAGAGAGAGAGAGAGAGAGAGAGAGAGAGAGAGGATGAGAAATCAAATCCAAATTAAGAACAAACACGCTCCACAGTGTAGACAGGGAAAGACGCTGGCTCAATTTTTGGATTTATTAGAGAGGAGAACACGTGGAGGAAACCTATTGGGTAGGTAGATTAGAATTTTGGTAATTTTATCTGTGATTGCCCAATTACTGCAAAAATGCACCGTACACGTGGAGTACGTAGAGGTCAACGGGCAGGGGTGAATAATCAAGGGCCTAGATCTCCGCCTCTCATAACTTGGGTCTCTCTCCGTCTTTGGAATTCCTGTTATTTTCTTGCATTTTCTCGGGGAGTAATAGGAGTATAGGACTATGCTGATAGTCCAGGCAACTTAGAACATACATAATTATTAATTACCATTAATTCAATTTTCCTTTTCTAGATAAATAAACAAGAAAGAAAGGTATGAAATTAATATGGAAATGGGCTGTGTTTTTCCATTTTCTCCCCAAACAAAAAGTTACATGGGAACCTTTTCGTCCTTTTCTTGCTCTTTGTTTGGTGCTATAACTCGAGTCCTATATAGACATATAATTCTACTCAATTCCCATGAGGGAAATGGAAAGCCTCCTTTCTTTTTCTTTTCTTAATTTACTAATACTACTTGAAATTATCTGAACAAGTAACTGTGAAAATTTACTGAAACTATAATGGTTAAATTGATACAACTGCATAAGAATCTGATCCCTATTTATCGCCACTGAGAGACTAATCATCTAGCGTTTTTATATATGTTTACTATTCACTTTTTCCTTTTTTTTAGTGCTATAATCGCATTTATTGTATCAATTTGTGAGGGTGATTTTCATGCATAAGCAGTAACCAAGTTGGAGTAGTTCATTAAATTACTTACTGGTAATAGCAATAGATTTTGCATTTGGTACATAGGGGAAATTAGAAAACAATAAACACAAAGAATAGTGGTGGGAGCTAGGCCGGCCACGTTAGGTAGGGTAGGCAACAAATAACTGGGTTGGTGGGGATGCTTGGGGCAGCTAGAAACTACCTAGAACTCAAACCAAAACGCTGTATGGATGTTCAATTTTGGCAGACTCGTAGCTGATAAAAAAGGGTGAAGGAGAGTCGAGGACTATAACTCTTTGCTTTCACCATACATCTATATATGGTTTCTAGGACTCGAACCAAAACAAAACGTTGGTAAGTTGAAGTCTGAAATGATGCAGGGCCATAAGAGCAGCACACACTCAGAACCGAAGTAATTCCCCAGTATTAATCAAGAGCTTGTCATACAAAACCCAATGACTGGAACGTGCATATGATTCAGAACTTGGGTAGAATTTGTTGGGATTTTTTTGGTCGTGGGTTGCTACTAATTTGAAGTTTTTTAATTTTATAAAATTGGTTAATTATGAATTCATCGAAAAATAGTTAAAGTTCACGTTGTGATTATTATTGTTATTGGGCTTTCACATACCTTAGTAAGATTGATGGTTTAGTGTAAGCTCAATCTTATAGACCCGTAATGAGAAAACCTATTAGAATTATTTTATTTTTATAAAAAGTTATGTCTCATATTCACTGTTAACCCAATAAGAAATATAATTAATCTTTGATTTTTGGCTTGCCTTATTAGTGACTGTCTTGACCTTATCTATCTAGATCGTTGTGAATCAGTAAATATATCAAAGATAAGTACTCCAAATTAATTAAATTCATACAAAATATCAATTTTGCTTACAGAACTTACCCATAAAAATTAGTTTGTAAAAGAAAGGTGCCTAAGTCTTATATAAATCTCCACAAGAGGTTGATTATTTTTAATGTGAGACTTATAAAATTTATTACTTCTTGCAATATAGCACATATAATAGCATATATAATATAATTGAGAGGTTGTTATTAAATATTATTATTATAGGTAGACACTGTTAATGACTCGCTTGATTACTACATTCCGCCGTTCATGACTTGGTCAATCATGCATAACTTTCTAAATTCCATTTTACAAATGCTGGAATTAAATGCATTGTCATAGAATATTCAAAAAAGAAATTGAAATTGCAGAAAAGACATTCATAAACAAGTAACACTATGAGATTCTCTACGTGAAACCAACTATCATTTTTTTATTTGATTCACGACTTACACAATTGTTCCAGAGTTTTATTTTATAGAAAAATAGTTTAAGCCATATGCTTGTATTTATACAGAATTATTTATAGAATTATAGTTAGACGCAACACAAATAACATTAATCACATTAAAAAACAAATTTATAGGATGAGGTTCATGCGTGAAGAGTTAAGAATGTGTTGGGGACGGTAACTCATGAAAGGTGAGTCCTTTGGAGAATAAGGTCCCTTGCAGTAACAAAATAATCGTTCTTACATGAGTCATTGAATGAGGCGTGGGTCCTATCTCCTAAGAGTTTTGTTATTTTCATACTTATTTTTTTTATACTTTAATTTTTTAATATTATTTTTATTACTCTCTCTCTCTTTTATTCTCTTTCCTCTGTCTCATCATTACAAATACTAATAATAAAATATAATATAAAAAAATGTGAATAAAAAAGATATAGAAATATCATTTTTCATATCCTAACCCTTCAACATTAACAGAATCTCTTACAATATTACATGAAATTCAAATGTCTTGAGGAGCAGGAGTGACACGTATCTCCATGGGGCATGCGATTTTGAGTGAGCAAAACGTCAAGCTTTCCGTCTGTTGACTCTAGATTAGGCAACCTTGTCTAATGATTTGCCTAATCTCCTAATTCTCCTTTTTTTTTCTTATTTAATTTAATAAAATGTATAATGTGAATAACTACGAACTTCAATCTCAGTTAGTACAAGGGCTTTGGCAAATCAACGATGTCTCTTTTAAAATTTAGGAATTATATTTTACGTTACAAATATGAGCTCTCTTAATTTATTAATTATAATATATTTAATATTTAATTATTATAATTTATTAAATAATAATAATTTTTTAATTATATAAAAGATTCTTAATGAAATAGTTGCTATTTTGTTATTGACTCTTAATTTATTAACTTCGTGTTTATTTTTTTCTTAATTAAAATTACTACATTATATTTTAAGTATAATGTATTGTGTTTGCAGTATTTGGATAAAAGTTTGCCAATACATGATTAATTTGGAAAAAAGAAATAAAATTATAAGTAAAAAATATGATGTAAAAATTAATGTTGGCTGATGTGTAAAATAATCAATATACATGTAAAATAATTATGCTAGGTAAGATAATTAACCATCACATAATCAAAAGTTTGATGAAGTTAGATGGAGTGATTAAATTATAATTTTAAAAACAAAATTATGATGATAATATTGTTTAAATTAAAAATACAAAGACTAAATTAAAAAATTGTTTATAATAAGGAACTAAAAATGTAATTAAATATAACTAAAAAATCACAAGGTGTAATTTGAAGAAATTATAATAATTGAGTGTGTAATATATTATAATTGATAGCTTATCAGTATTACAATTACAAGTAAAAATATGAATGAAAAAAATACAAATTCCCTTAATTAGTCTGGATCTTCAAGTTTACATATATTTTATATTTTAAAGGTATATGAATCTCTAATTCGGATTTATACATGCAAACACCATTCCTAATATTTCAGTATTTCATTTTTTAAGTTAGGTTTGGCACTAACTATTATGCATTAATCCATAATTGTTACATATATATACCCGATTTATAATAATATAAAGTTAAAGAAAATAGAGGTTTGAAGCATTAACATTCAAATTATCTAGCATTTAGTATTCAGATTATGTTATATAAATTAATGTTGTTGGACCCATAATGTTATATTTTTTTTACATATTATTGGCATATATATATATATATATGCATCTTTTAAAAAATCAAATATAAGTATAAATTTTATTTTAAAAATTACAATGCAATATGTATTAATGGAAAAAAGTGCAGTGGTGTAAAAACCAAAATCATTACTTAGATCATATTTATGACCAATATAAGATTCAATCTCGGATCCTATATATAGCTTGATCATAACAACTATAAAATCATTGTCATGATAAAGATGCGTTATGAATATTGAAAACCCAAATCAATCCCACACGCCATTGTAGTAGTTATTATGAATTTATTGGATCAACGGAGTGGGTTTAGCAATAAAATGGTTTGAATATTTTCTTAAATATTTTGGAATTTGAAATCCATCCCTAATTAATCTGCTTCAATCCCAGATAGGCGTAGTAATTATTAATTTATTAGGGTGCCTCTCTATTATTTGTAGTGGTATAAAATCCCTAATCATTTTGGGAGTTTTGAAATTTATTTTATATAATAAATAATACAAATTATAAAGTTGGGACTTGTCACATATAATAAAGGAATAAATGATATTTTGATAACACTATTCAATTAAACCTAACTTACTGCCAGATATTCTTAGGTATACGAGAGAATCCTATTTGTTTTCTAGTTTATGGTTTGATTATGTATATAACAAAATATGAATCTAAGAAAAAGTAATAAATTTATTGTCGGTTGTTATATTTTATTAAATTTTTTAATATTGTGATTTTATTGAAAGTAAAATAAATAAATAGTTAATTTATTGTTGGATAACCCACAGATATAATTAAAATTATAAAAAGTGGGCTTGAGGGTGGTGAATAATGGCATTAAATATAATTATGTTAGCCATGAAGGTATCATAAGTGCTATAACGTAATGCGCTTTTGTAAAGTGGATACTGCACATCCATGTCTTCTCATCAAACCTTGCAGGACGTACCATAAATAATTTAGTTGGATACTAATAATTTTGTTAATCATATCAAAATATCTCATCTTATTTGTTTTTTATTATTTTATTTCTTAAACACCACATTATAATACGAAAAATTGTTGGATAAATTTAGTATATAAATTTGTGCACCCAGATTCAAATTGTCATGGTTTCCCCTTCCATTTGTTGTATTACATTTACAATCATGTAACTCATGTAGCTTTCTTACATATACTCATAGGTAATTGCATATGATATGTATTACAAGTGGCATTGTG
>JASKGM010058142.1:0-10970 GCA_034509205.1 Ceratonia siliqua | reverse complement strand
TGCTGTAGTGCACCCCTCTCTTAGACACATCTAACCCTTTTCTATGGCTAAGTGTCCTACATCAAATCCTCATTATCATTTTTCTCAACCAAAAAAGAGAGCCATAATTCCAAGTACCAACATAATTTTTTTAATCAAACAACATACTGTGTTGAAGAATTGTAATTAGAGTCAAGACAACCAGAATTTAGATGAAATAAAGAGCGAGTGTGCTCACTGGCTTGGATGAGATGCATCCAGTTATTGCAACTTTCAGCCTAGAAGTAGGGCGGGACAGAGGGAGGGCATGGGAACCTGTAAAATAAGTCAGTCTTTTCCAACCCTTGCACGGTTAGGTCATGAAATAAAAAAATATTAAAGTTCATCTCTGTCTGTGTCTCTGCCTAGCCTAATATACTGACTGCCAACTATCCTGAAGCTGCAACTTGTAATAGGCCATTGTGCCTGAGCAATGCATCTGGTGATGGTTCTCGCCCACGGAATTTTACAAAGACCTGTATGCAGCATCGTGACATGGTCCAGACATTAGATAAACATCAAAATGGTTACTCCATATAGGATACCCATAACCAGTCAGATGATCTTTGGAACTTATTAACAAACTGCTCAAACCAAAGAATAATGAAGAGGGGTCACGATGTACCTCTAATGGTTCCTTGCCACCACCGAGAGCAAGAATAGTCTCTCGGAACTTCTGCCCTGTTTCTTTAACAGCCTATGCAAATGCATGATAATGGCCACAATCAAATATGTATCAAGATAGAAAATGCAGAACACTCTAACCAAACAAGTGTCAAAGAGTCAAGTTGACAAAATAACTGACATCCAAAATCACAAACATCATACCAATATCTAGCGTTAAGAAACAATTTCTGGATTTGCAATGAGTATCACCAATTGAGGAAAAGGGAAGAAGAAAATTAAGTTAAAAATGAGCGAATAGGATGAAGAAAGTTAAATATAAAATGGCTATTGCTGAAAAGTCTTTCACTTTTAATAGATCAAAGTACCCTCCTTTTTTACCAGTGGGGAATAACTAAATCTTCTGACATTCTGATGGTATGCCATTAGTTTAACAAATTAATTTATTTGAACAAATCAACAGCTAACAAAAGGAGATGGACCATACTGTTTATCTTATTGCTAAGCATATAAAATTGGAGATTTAAAAAATTAAACAGAGGTACATTTCTGAAGCAAAAAGCCAATCCTTACTGACAGTATTTTCAATAATACCTTGCTGTCATCCAATCCAGCATCCTCAAATGCAGAGAAAGCATCAGCAGACAGCACCTCAGCCCACTGAATAGTAGAGAAATGCACCGTAAGATATAGTTGTTAAGAGTTGACTACATAGCCAAAGAGAGCCTAACGATTTCAGAACCAAGCTTCAGTACTAAAGAAACACAGAATACCTTGTAACTGTAGTATCCAGCTGCATATCCACCTAACAAATGCAAAATCCAGAACATAGATCTGTAGTCAGGTTTCAGTATACTTCGAAAAATAATGGCAGGGTAACAAAGATATACAAGAGGCGGAGCAAACCTGCAAAGATATGGCTAAAACTACAAAGGAACCTATCTTCTGGGAGTGGAGGAATCACTTGTGTTCGCTCACAAATTCTCTTGTCAACATCGTATATAGATTCTGATCCCCCTGGAACATATTTTGTATGAAGCTCCAAATCTACACTTGCAAATCTTATCTGCAAATTATATTGTACTGGTAAATTAGAAGGTGAAAATCAGTATAATACTAGCTACACTTAATAGAACCCAAGAAAATGGCTTTGTGAGAAATGCAATCATATTTGAATTTAAATAAAATTCTTTGCAACATTTGTAATCAATTTAATTCCACCCTTCAGACTGATACAACTAGACACAGACAGAAAAACAAAATGATTATAAAGCAAAACGGTTGCTATAAAGTATTTATACTGCAACCCTATCCTTCCCTTTTTGAAGTTTAGTTGCATAAGACTTTATGCAGGGTCAGAAAGTAATCATTTATTTAAATGCATAACATACTGATTATTTATTCCAGAAGAGATTAACCAAAAGGAATTCAGAAGTCTATAAAAAACAAAATTTAGAAGAAAACATCATAAGAAAATAATGAAGTAAGCATTCTGGAACAGCAAATCAAAACTCAATCAATTGTTTTACTCTAATTCTGAATATCCACACAGAGAAAAAAATTCTTTAGAATGATCTTACAGAATTCATGACGTGTGTCTCACTACTACAAAAAAAAAATCCGTCACATTTAAATGCCTAAAATCATTGTAACTAATCCAAGGAAAAGGAATTTCCCTCTCTACCCCCAAAAAAAATAATGAGAAGACGTAGCATAGACTACGCCAAATCCACAAGAACAAAAATATTATCCCACACGAAAATTCTGAATTAGAAACAAAGGAAGCTTTTATCTGGTACATCTGGGTGTGGCGAAACAAGCCCATCCCGTTACTCAAATCCATCAGGAAGCTTTTGTCTTCCCTCACCAACCCCTTACTCAAATCCTGACCTACAGTCAGGAGATCCAGTCACATACTGATACGGGCAGGACACATGTCCATGCCCTTCAAAACGTGGTTAAATTTCTGCTGGCAACCCCCAATTGAAGGATGCATAAAGCTCAATATAGATGGATCAAGCAAGGGCAACACAGGAACTTCAGGCTTTGGGGATCTGTTAAGAGATTCAATGGGAAGATGGTTACTAGCCTTTGCTCATAACATTGGCACAGGGGACGTCCTTCAAGCTGAAATGTGGGGCATGCTTACAGAGATGGAGGTAGCATGGAGCCTCGGCCACAGATTTATAATGGTGGAGAGTGGCTCTGAAGTCCTTAACAGAACTATTGAGAATGACTGGCATTGCAAATAATGACAGCCACATTCTGAGCAGAATAAGAAGGTGGAAGCAATGTGCTACACACTTTTGACCATCCACGTCCTCAGCTCCTAGTCTATGCTGATTAAAGGGGGTGTTCTATAGTCTATACCCTGTTTAGTTGTTTCTTGATGTTTTGTTTTTTCCTTTTGGGGGCCATGGTCCCTCTGTCACCCCAAAAAAAAAAAGAAACAAAGGATATATTTATGCTTCTATTGCACAAATTTTTATCATATTGATCAAGGAAGGTAAGGCCTAGACAAGTACCATATGATGCCAACAAGGCCAAAACATAAATGCTAAATTAATGAAAGTAATATAAGCAACTTTCAAATGAAAATACAGAAAGTAATAAGTAACCAATATATTGTACTGACCTGTCGAAGACTGAGAGTACCAGCACGGAAGGTCTTAGCAGCAACAAGCTTCAAATATACATCTTCAGGGAGACTCTCCCCAGTTTCAAAGTGCTTTGCAATGCCCATTAAAGTCTCTCTATAGGGAAAAAAAGCAAATGTGAAGATACATGATATTTTATTAACAATAAAATCTTCACAAAATAGTCAATAAAAAATTAGAAGAAAAAAGGGGTTAAATTAAAAGTATTAATCTGCAACAATTATCACCACATATGCATAGGACTAAATGAATCAGGTCACTAGAAACTTCCTGTCAACAGCCCAATGATTTCCCTCTTCCACCAAAAGATAAAAAAAATAAAAACTAAGAACATGCACAAATAATTAGGGTTTGTAAATGAACTAAGCTATTCATGAACTACTTGGATTTGGCTTGTTGAAAGCTCAAATTTGATTCAACTCATTTATTAAGTGAACGAGCTTGAACAATATATTAAGCTCGTATAGTAAACAAGCCGGGCTTGAGAATTTGATGGTAGAATCATCAAGATCATGAATAGGTCGGTTATTAATAAAGCAATATAATTTCATATACTTTTATTTATTTATATATAATTTTATTTATAAAATTATAGACAAATACAATAATTTATATAAATAAAAATCATTAAATATTTTTTCTAAATTTTTTCATATGCACACGTACATAATATAAAAGTTTATAACTTTTGTATTAGTTTAACTTATACATGTACATACAAGTATATATCACATTTACAGTATTGTTCGTGACTTGCTCAAGCTTGGCTTGTTTATTAAACGAACCAAGCTTGAACACAATTTTTGGCTCGAATTCAGGTTCAGACTATTTTAAATGAACAAATTTGAGAATACTAAAGCTCGGGAATCGACCCAGCTTAATTATAGCCCTACTAATTATACCTAGGCACAAAGGAAAGATGGAAATAATTGATTTCCCAGGTGTTATTCACCTCAATCAAAACAAGGCACACATAACTATATACATTAGGGGTACATCCATATCTCGTTAACACAAAAGTAATGATTATAGCAACATCCATGTAAGACAAGTATAAAAAATAACATGAACCTATATCCTTAATTACCTATGGTAACACCAGTTTTCCATGAATTGAGAAGGCAATTCAACAGCATCCCACTCTATCCCTCGAATACCAGAAACCAAACCTTCATCTTGCTTAGTAAGCATATGTTGAAGCGCATGGCCAAATTCATGGAAGACAGTCTCAACCTGAAAAAGGGGAAAGGAGAAGAAACGAACAATTAATTTGTTAGCCTGTTATAACAAGTAACAAACTGCTGTTCATGCGACACATTTAGAATTTTCTGTACTCAATTGTATCTCAGTTAATATATTCACGTCTTAATGATCAAAGAATTTTTATTATAATCAGTTGTGTTGCTTGTGAGTTGTTTAATCATTGGCAGAAACACAGAACAGGGGCAGTTTAATGGTATGACTTGTGTGCTACATGAATTTTCCTGGTTGAAAACTTGCAAGTCAAAACGTGCCTTAGATACAGGCAGTTACTTGGACCTGACAAACTGTATTATTAACTAGAACTTCCCGATCTGTGAACATATTGATAGAATTATTAAACAAGATATACAGTGTATAACTTAAGTGTTACTAATCTCGATCTGTTAAAGCCCTTGGCATAATTGATTTCACACTCACAACTAAGAACTGGAGGTTTGTATGTCGAGCAAATTGTCCACTACCCAGATTAAGCCAACTATTTTGATATCCAACCCATCTTTTACTTAAGAGGAATATTTTGTGCAGCAAAAAGTTCCAATACTTTGAAACATGTCCTAAAATACAGAGGTGAGAGAGACAACATATGCATTTTAACCAATTATTAAAGCCCAGAAACCTATTAATGAGCGCAAATCTAAGACAAACTTAATCTAATCTAGTCTAGCCTCTAACAATTAGCTTAAAATTTTGTAAGTTCACCAAGACCAGACACTCCCAGTGGCATTTATTGTATACAACGAGAACTTAAAAATGGTGGAAAAAATGAAATATAGCATGGCCTAATCTGCTTATCATATTTTTACAAATCATTAGTGCAGCTACGAAATATAAAATAGATAAATATGTCAACTAAAAATGAGATTACCTCACGGAATGTCATTAGACTTGGCTTGTTCCCTACTGGTGGTGTTTGATTGCACACCATGTGGGCAACAGGCAACCTTGCAGTTGTACCATCCCGTGATAAAACACGACTACGACCAACAACTTCATTCATCCATGCACCTTGTCTTTTCTCAGAAGGACGACTATATGGATCAAAATAGAAGTATGCAATAGGACTACCTGAAGAATCTTTAACACGGAAGAATCTAACATCTTTATTCCAAACCTAAAAAAGAATATTCATCAGTCAGAAAGTCTAAAATAGATATTTCCTGCCAACGAGCTAATAGCTCATTAGCACCAGCTAAAGATTGAGGTGAGCTTGATGTCCAAGGTCTTGGACCTCCTTAACCAAAAATAAAACAAAACAAAAAAAAAGAAGTTTCCCCTATACAAGGAACTGAGAATATTCAATTTTCATTACCGGAGCTAGACCATCAGCTGCCTCAACTTCAATGCCAAAAAGTGTCTTTGCAAGGTTAAAAAGTCCATCCATAACCTTTGGCAGAGAGAAAAATGGACGCAGTTCTTCCTACATGATACAACGCCAGGAGTCTGAGCTTTCCAATGCAGATTAAAAGTTTCAATTACAAAAGAAGGGCTGAAACAAGATTTAAAGCATTGGAACCTTGAAACGGTCTGTTCATTATTAAATGGAGTAAACAAAGATTAACAAGCCATAAACCACCAGGAGGGAGGAATAACGTCTTATAATGGCTGTCAGAAATAAAATGACAGATTTCACGAATCTCAACTCTGTTCAACCTGATACCTTTTAGAGGATTTGAATCCGTTAGGGTACCTCGGATTCTGAAGGAGACAGAATGACACAATCAAGTGGTCCCACAATTTAAGAATCAGATGGGGCCCACCTGAATTTGCCACTCTTTCTAACTGCATCCTCTGCAGTACTGCAGGGGGTTCAAATTCCCTTTTAGAATTCGCATGGAACAGAACAAAATATGATGAGCCTATAATACAATATGTAAAATGGAAATTAAACTGTCTTGTGATGGGAACAAAATTCTATAACAGAAATTATAGCAGTTAGTCCCCAGAATACTAGCGTAAATACTGATATATTGACCAATAGAGTGCTGAAACAGCACTATGGGAATACAGAAACAGCAATGAAACACAGAAACAGAAGTTAGCAAAATAGCAGTAAAGCAGAAATATCCTCAACAACACAGTAGCTAACTCAAAGGAAATAACAGTAAGAAAATAGCAGAAGATAGCAGAACTTCCCTAACAATGTGGGCGCAAGAACTCCCCCTCTCAAACAACCAAATTATCCATAGCACCCCTCATCCCCATCCACCCCCTTTTTGTAACTTCTGAGAGGCTGTATGGCAGCTCCCCTCCATCACTCCCATGCTCAACTAACTCCTATTCTCATGTATCACTTGACACGTATGACCCTTGGCTAGTGTCCCTTTTGCCCCTCTTCTTTCTAGAATATGTCTACTTAATCGGGGGTCTATCACCTTGTAATCATTTTTAATTTTGTCATCCTCTTGTCTACCAGTTAATGGTGATCTCATGTCTTCAAAGTGTTCCTTTACATGAAAACTGTGTGTGTGTGTGTGTGTGTGTGTGAGGGAGAGAGAGATCAACCTCGTTAATGTCAAATTTTGACTCACGGAGCCTCTCACTCCAAAAGTTAGTGTCCCAATGTGTCAAATCATCAGCTTCCAATGCACCTTGACTTTTGGAGAATTTCTTAAGGTCTTCCATATCTGCAAGAAAAAATATATACAACACTTAAGTTCTTGCATGATGAAAGGACGGGACTAAAAAGAAAAGAATAGACAGGTACCATTTTTCAAGAGACATAATGGGTATAAGAAACTTCAAGAAATATCAGGTTTTAGAATCCTGCCAAGTATAAATATTTTCCCCCCTATTTTGAAAGATACATTGATTTTTTTGTCTACTGACATAACTATCTGAAAACAGAAAGTGAAGGCCCAGCCCTCAACTCCAAGAAATCTATATAAGGCAACTTTTGCCCACACAAAACTAAGAAGCAGCCCAGTAAATAACTACGTGAAATTAAGAGCATGATGCAAACATCAAATCAGAAACACATCTGAGACACTACCTTGTACTGCAGGATCCCAGGAAGCTCTACGAAGCTTTTCTATAAGTTCTTCTGCTCTATCAACTGTGGCCATTTTGGTTGCCATGCTTACCTGATGGGTTACATGTCAGCAACCTACAATAGGACTGTTTTCTTAATATGAAATAATCATACCTCAGCATAGTTATTGTAGTTGAGAAGCTTGGCCTTTTCCAACCTAAGCTTTAATATTTGGTCAATGATTTCCGTATTATCCATATCTCCACTAGATGCACGTGTTACATATGCACGGTATACTTCCTCCCGCAAAGATCGGTTATGAGCATGTTGCATAACAGCCATAAAACTTGGAGCATCCAAAGTAATTACCCAGGGCCCATCCTCAGCAGTGGCATTTTCATACCCCTGCATGCACCAGTCAATAATCAGCACTCAATAAGACAACCAATTGTCACAACTTGAGGAATGAGTAATAATTTATAACTGAATGAGTAATAACATAACATTTCAACATGAAATACCTTGGACACTGCACTTTGCGCAGCCAATCCAAGAGCAGTAGCAGGTAATCCTTCAACCTCTTTCTTATCTGTGATGAACTTTTCAAACTTCTTTGTTGCATCCAGAACATTCTCCTGAAATTTTTGTGTTAACCTTTCCAGCTCCTGTGGATGAAATCATGTTAAGAAACAATTTTTAAACAACAAAATAAAAAACACACAAAGTAAAACAGAAAGCACCAATACTTGAAACCTTTAGGCGTAATGGCAATCATTTTACTTCTGGAATTTTAGCATAAGGTCAGCGTCATTCAATTAAACTCTAATTAATAATCATAGTTACAGCATATATGAATTTCTGTAGTTGGGAATATAAACCCAAATCCTTCACCAGCAAATATTGATCATAAAACTGGTACTTCAGACAATTGGTTTCTTTAGATTTTAATCTTTTTTTGGCAGGACTAGTATTATCAGTTCATGCTGCTTATCTTGCTTACTTGTAAGTTACAAACATATTAAAAATTTTAAAATATAGCAGGTTACCCATGACCTCAACTTCCACCCTTGTCTGAACGAAGGAAAGGTTCAGTTACTCCCATAAAGCTGAAATAAGGATTTAAGCAAAACCTTATGCTTACTTTCCTGAAAGTGGTAACCTAAAAAAAATCTACTAGAAAATGAGGGGGAAAAAATAGTATGTGCTACTAATAGCCAATGTTCACACTTGCTTTCAGCACACCTGTTCAATTTTGTTAAAACGCTCTCTTTTATCATCTTCAAGAGCAACACCATTAAGAATAGCCTCCCTTATTTGGCCTGCAAAGGCACAAGTAAAATAGCCACTTGGTAAATGTGAGATTACATAAGTCTTAAACAATATATTCGTTTAAGATCAAGAAAAAGGAAATGGAACACTTTGAAATTTAGCTTTAACATAAAACTTATTCAACAACATGCAAGAAAATTCACAGATATTGAATAACACAAGTCAGATGTAAAAGTAGAACACACCCACACATACACACTTACACTTAAAAAAACTCTATCAGATTAGCATAGAGAAGACCATGATATGAGACAATTCACACCAAAATAAATCCTTGATTGCACAAGCGTGTTTCACAACCAACATGTAAACTACCAGAGTTCTGAAGCTAATCTACTATCAACTACCAACTAGCAAAATGCTAACGTCTAATTTTCTATGGAGGGGGATGGGGGAGGGGCTAGACATAACACCTTCTACCCAAACCCAAACTCATCCTAACTACTTATTCTCCATATTATAAAATAAAAGTCTAGAAGTTGAGAAGAAGCACCTAGATTAAATGCAGAGAGAAATTCAAGCAGCTTAGTATGAAAAATGACATGCCAGCACAGAATGAGCAATCACAAGAACAGATAGGCATAAAAAGTTTGAGGTACTGACTTTCAACTATACGTTTGCGAGCATCACTAAGGGTCTGCCAATCAGGAGATTCTTGAATGGCTTTGAATGCATTGTATATGGGTTTGCTTTGCCCCAGTCTAAGCTGAAACTTAACCTTTTCTGCCTGCAAACCACAGGTAAGCGATGTTAGCACAACAAAAGTAGTGCACCCGTAATTCATAAAAGAAACATAATAATGTCGGCCAAAAACAGAAGAGTACTAAAGCACTCACCTGATCACCCAGTAGATATAGATACAAGGCAACAGAACAACATCTTGTTATATGGGAAACATTCAAATTTTAAGAGTGTAGCAAAATAAACCAATCCCCATTAAGTTTTGCATTATAGACAGTAATAGTATAAGAATATGGCACTTCGACCATAGAAATTCGCATCGCCGAAAAAAGGGGTAAAGGGGAGGCATCATGCATCATATGCGAATATGCGAATACACATAACAAAAACACAAAAATACCTGAACATCTTCAATGGCAGAACGGAGCTCAGAATTATCCTTAACGGCCTTGAGATGATCGACAATCCCCCAAACAACGTACAACCGGTCTACAATCTTCTCCAAAGGTTCGACCAGCTTTGACCACGACGGGTCCACGGTACGCTCCAATTCCACCAAATTACCTTCCTACAAACCCCATTAAAGATCGCATCATCGCAAACCCAAACAAGCACAATCGAAAGAAGAATACAAAACATGACGAAAGGCAAAACCTCCATACCAGCTTCTTCAAGAGGGCACGAATGCCGGGTCGCACGTGTTTGGCTTCTACAACATCAAAAGGTGGGAAGTCAAAATCTTGAAGAAGTGGGTTTCCGTCATTGGTTTCCTCTAAAGCAGAGGTGGCCATTGATGGAGCAGAAAGGGAAGAGCAAGTGAAAGTGTGTGAGAGTGAAAGAGGTGCAGTTGACTTGTGAATTATGTCAAGGCAGAAGGAGAAGGAAGAGGACCAAAGAGGGCAGGGAAGAGATTTGGGGAATTGTTTGGAATAAGGGACGGGGTGAGGAGTGAACTTAAGGAGTGGGTGAATGGATCGAGAGAGGGGGAGTCGGGTAGCTACGAGCATGTTTACCATTAGAAGGGCACCCAAAAAAGCTGTGTCTCTCACTAGAAACATTTTCTACGTGAACTGTGGTTTTTTCGTCAGTTCGCACGAAAAATCTTGGATGGGCTTATGAATCTATGATAGATACCCCAGAGATCCGAAAATTTCCCAAAGCTTTTATGGCGTATATTTTCCTCCGTTGGGCCCCACCTCCTTCACATCATGGAAAAAATGATGCCACGAGCATATTATAATTTTCGCTTAATAACACTTTTCTCCACTCAAAGTTTTAATTGTTTCTTATTTTAATTTAAATAATCTTATTCTCTTAATTTTATTAAAATTAAAATTAAATATATTCATTTAGTCTCAATTAATTTAGTGATGACGAGTTCATTAATTTTGATACGTGGCCAAGAGCAAATTGAAACTTTTAATATATTA
>JASKGM010058131.1:0-18383 GCA_034509205.1 Ceratonia siliqua | reverse complement strand
TTAAGACCTTGAATAAATTTCCTATGTTTCTTTATCACAACTTTAAATTATTATTGTTGTCCATTTAGCTAGTATAGAGAAACAATACCTCATAAATTAGTTTTGGAAATATTTCTATTTATTTATTTTATGCAAAACTTGGTAGTTTAAATTTGTGAAAATGAGATATTGAGTTGATTTAGAACAATGTTTATGAAAATTGAGAATTTCAATGTCTATGAGGGATGGATATCCTTTTAAATGATATTATGAAATTTAAATTGATTTTATTACACATGGTTTTGGGGAATCAATGTTAGGACTTCATAGCCGTTAGCAGAGTTAATGGCCTAGATGTATCTAGATATCTATTGGTAGGATACTCGGTGGGTAAGGAAGTGTCTGTTAGGTGTAACCGCCTATATAAGGTAAGGAACTGCCAATGAGGTGCAACCACCCCTGAGGAAAAATTGATATAGTGGTGGGAAATGAGCTGCCAAAGAGGTGTATCTGCCTATGTCAAGTAAGGAGTTGTCAATGAGGTGTAGTCTCCCATTTGAGGCAAGGAGGTGCCCGTTAAGTGTAGCCACCCATGTGAGGCAAGGAGCTACCAACAAGGTTTAGTCACCCCCACTAAGATGAGATTAGTGCTTTCATGGGTGATCTTACAGAATTTAAATTACTTAATTAATTAATTATTTGCTTATTGCATGATTTAAGTTCGTAGACTTGTAACGTGGATAGTTATTCCTCATGCATTTTCTTGTTTCCCCTCTTGCTCACTTTATTTGTTATGCCCTCACTAAGTTTGTATGACTCGCCCCTTTCCTTATTAAAATTTTTCATATCATCAGCTTGCTGACGTGTAGAGTTCTGAAATCCTATTATCTCCCAAACATTTTGGTAGGCTTCCTTGTTGATGTGTATATGTGTTAAACTCCATGTTCTACAGTTAAAGGGAGCGTCAGAGTGGTATTTTATTTTGTCATATATTTTAGAATCTTGTTTTGGTGATTTGAAATGAATTATGAATGTTTATGTTTGGAGATGTTGATTAGTTATATTTTGGGAATGTCTATTTTATAGGGGAAACTCTATTGAAATTTTTGAAAAACCATGAGTTTTCATTTCATTTTAATTTAGTTTTTAAACCTTTTTGAAATATGATATGGCCTATGGAAGGCATAATTGAATATAGATATAGTATTTTATTCCTTGCTTCGAGTCCATAAAGTTATAAGCTTGTTAGATTGAGTTTAGTCTATGTGACGGTCATAGTCCCAAGTTGGGTTGTGACAGATTCAATTTATAAAATATCATAATAAACTTCAAATGCAATTGCCCTTCAAAGATTTCAATTTTTCATTCAACTTTAAAGCCTGATTCTTCTCACTCAATCCGCTCCCAGAATAATTCCTTCAATCCCATGAATCCATCTTATTTAACTTGTTATTTGCAATTAATTTTTTGATAGATTTGACTTATTAGTTGCATTTACGCAATAAGCATAACGAGTACCATGAGAAAAAAATAATTATTCAATGCCCAAATAACTCTCCCAGTAAGTCCCAATTAAATTCTCAAATTGCAAATATATTATAAATTAATGTTGTACTCTTGAAAATATATTCGATGCATATATATTGCAACAAATCAGTGTTCAACCCAAAAAGTAAAAAGGAAAGGTAATGAAACAATAATAACAAATGCTTCTTCAAAATCATGGTGCCTCTACCAATTGCATAAACTTAGTCTTGACTTTGTTTAATGACACCACAACATCCCTCATGTTGATTCGTGTTTCAGGCAAATGAGTGTAGTAATTTAGGATTAATTCAAAAATTGATGATATATGTGGTAATATATCACCAATATTTTGATTGTCTCCTTGCAACAAATTGAAATCCATAGTATGAATTACTGAATCTGGCAATGAATTACTAAGCTAACCTTTCAAACTTAGTCCTTGAACAAACATGTCATATGTTGGCTTCTTCCTTCTAAGCATTTCCATCAACATAAACCAAGATACATTTGCATAAGGGTTATGTAAAAGGAGATGTGTATCTTTGAATGAATCTAAAATAATATTTACAGTCATTGAATAGAGCCGGCCACTCTCTTCAATTAAGATTGTAGTGTACATATTACCTCCATAGAAAGAATGAGATTTTTTTTAAGGGAATGATGAATCTTAAATCATTGAAGTAGTAGACTTCAAGTAATGACACTATTAAATGAATTGCAATCAAGTGAGATATCAAGTTCATATTAATACTGTTACTTTAAACTTGAACTCACACACATTGCATCTGCTAGTGGCTGAATTGAAATCTTGATGGATTGTGTACTCGTGTTCATGACCATTGTGATATTTGATATACTATGGGCACAACCATTGTGTAACATTAGTCAAGATTCTGTATGTTGGGATCACAGTGGGACTAGACATCCGGGAACATAAATCCAAGAAATGGAATTCGTAGCATTGTATCACTTTGGGTGATTTCAAGAAGACAAGTGATATATCTAGACCCAGTAAAATAATGAATTAGCTACTCATCATTTTTAGATAATTTTTAGAAAAGTTTTAAAAGATTATCTGGTCACTTATCGAATGAAATCTTAGACCAGTGGACAAAATTGACATAAGGAGTAAAATGATAATTTTATCTTGTATCAATGATAGTTATGAGAGTTAAAAAAAGCTTGTCCTGTTGCGATCATATTCATGGCGCCAAGAACAGGACATCAGCATAGAAGAAGTAGAGGAAATCATATTTTGTGAATAAAACGGCTAAGTGCTTGATTGATATGTTTTAATAAAACCCAGTAGCTTCACTTTCTTGCCCTCTTCAAATTTTTTATTTTTTGATTTTTAAATTATTTGAAGAAACTTTTGCTTTTCTTAAATATGATTTTATTTGAAAATGAGATATGATCTCTTCTTGAAATTTTAAGAAATAAAATCCCTCTTTTATGATTTTGAAAAACCCATTTTGTGATTTTTGAAATTTTAATAAAAATAAAACAAAACTCCTTTTTAATTTTAGGAATTTTTGGTAAAAAAGAAAATACTCTTTTTGTGATTTTTAAGATGTTCTATTTTTTGTGGTTTTACAACTTTTGAACAAAGGAAAACGCAACTCTTTATTTTTTTCTCAAATTCAGAATGAAAATTAAATTCACCTCTCTCTTCTTTGGAACGTAAAAAGAAAGGAAACCTTGTCTTTACTTTGTCAAAAAAAAAAAACACTTTTTGCGATTTTATTTTCTCATTTCTCATTTCTCATTTTTATTTTTATTTTTTACTTTTGAAGTTTAAAAGAAAATGAAACTTTATTAAATTTTGAACTTATTTTCGCTTTTTAGGATTTTTGAAATTAAGAATATAAAACTTTAGAGAATTTCTTTTGAATTGTTTTAGACTTTGAAGGAGAATCCTTTCTTTATTTTTAAAATTTTGATTGAAATAAAAAGGAAAGAATTCAAAATCCTTTTGGCTTTTCTTTTTTCTTTTAAAAGAAGTTGAAAAGAAATGGAATTAGTCCTTGAAATCCCAAACTTGTTTAAGTAAAGGCCATTGGAGCTCAAAACATTATTGAGTGAGACTGTCAGTATATGAATCTTTAAAGGCCTTGAGATCGCATATGACCCACCAACTATGTATGCGGAAGTGTGGAGACCTTAAAATCTAAACTATCGAAGAAAAATAAAACAAAATAACATAAAATAAAAGTAAATATGCAGTGACAATGTTTGGTGTGTGCAACAATGTCAGAATATTTACAATCAACAAAATCATTCCCAAGAAAGGTAAGAGTTCGCCCAAAAAACTTGCTCCAGCTCTAGATTTTCTAAAGCGCCTCAAAGCAAACAGATTCTCCATGAATTCTCACCCAAATTTAGTGTCAAACCATCAAAGAAAATGAGAATGAGTTAATTTAAAGTAGGAGAAATGATTAACTAAAAATTAAACTCCAAATTCACATACTCATCAATTCCCAAAACCCCCTGAAATCAAAGTCGAAATTGCTTGCAGACTATAGAAATGGGGAGACATTTGAAATTCAATAATGATATATCCATCATCACACATCATGACTCTTAAACATCCAAGGAAGACCAATGGCAATACAATTATGCTCAGAAGAAATCTTTTCTGCTCATCTAACAAAAAAATTAGCTCTCAAATAATTTCAACATCCAACACCCCTTGCAAACAAGTTAAAAAAATAAATTAATTAATGATTTGGTCCTTCAAGTGTGCATTTCCTTTTAATTTGGTCTTTCACTTTTAAAATCTCTCAATTTTGGTTTTAATCTTATTTTTGTCTTCAAAGTGGTCCCCATGTTAAATAGTATAATTGGAGGATAATTAATAGAATTGTTTAGGTGGGCTAATCATTTGCCCACCTGTTCGTTAAGTGCTAAGATGGATAGATTTTAGTTCATTAAGATTTTCTTGTGTTTTTTAAAATGAAAATAAGATTGAGAAACTAAATTAAAAAGTTTTCAAATTGAAAAATAAAAAATACATCTTTAAGAATCAAATTGTTAATTCACTCTAAATAAAACACATGATAGTAAATAAGTAATTCAAAGTCAAACTCTTGTCAAGCAAATCTATAATCATATCTCCCTCTCCTCCAGGCCCCAACTAACAAGGCAAAATAAAACCTATCCATAAATCTGTAAACCCAAAGATTCAGTACAGTACAATAATGTCTCAATCACATAATTTAACTGTATTGCCAAATGCCAATAGTTTCATTCATGATATAAATGTATACATGTTGCTGGGCATTAAAATTAATATCACTATATTAATTAATGTCTATTCCTCTAAAAGTATCATCTAGTGATTTAAAACTCAATCTATACACAGTATAAAATAACCCTTTCACTCAGTTGGTTTATCAAGTTTCACTCAGTTGGTTAAATGGGTAACTTGATGTGGGTAGATATTTCAATTAAAAGGTAAAAGTTGTTATATCTATAACATTTCCTTTTGTAACTACTTAATATGAGATCACCATAATCATTGCAATGGATCAATTAGAAAAAACGGATAGCAAGGAAGGTCAGACAGGAAATTTCCATTAGTCTTGGAAGGAAAAGGCTAAATTGGAAAAAAGAAATCAACTAAATTGCTAGGACATTAACAATGTATCCTATAGCCCACAAAATAAAAAAGCATTGGGGAAAGGGCCATCCTGTAGTAGTGTGAGATGTGCTCCAAAGTACACCAAACCGCAGTTGGGATCCACTAAGCATGTTCTGTGCTTATCTTGAGAGGAGAATTACAAGATATGAGAATGATAAGGACTTACTTGAAGCTTTTATGGATTGGTGTGAGGTCAGTTAATTAAATAATTTTCTATGTCCCAATACTTTTAAAAATGATATATTTAATTGATAATATACTGGTTTGCCAAAACAAATTCGAAACAATCTTCTAATTATATATTTTTAAATTTATATATTTTATTACCATAGACTAATTTTTGTTGTACATAGTTTTTATTATTGGTAATTAGCATGTGCACACATATACACACAGCATATTAACTCCACCTTTGGTTTAAATGAGGATGGAGCTGCCGTCGAACCCAAAGATCATAGTTAAAAGCATGAGATTATAAATTTTACCTTTTTAACTCTGGCAGGTGGAAATTAACAGTAGCCAATACTTTACTGGGTCTCTTAAATGTCGGCTACAGAAGAATCCTTGGCATGAGATGCTGAAATTGAAGGGTTGGCTATCTTCCCAACTATTCAAAGAACAATTTCCAGCTTATTTTACTGAAGTGATTGATGCTCTACCACTTCAAGAATACATGAATCCCACTTCTGGTCTTCTGAATTTAGCTGCAAATTTGCCATAAGGGAGTGCAAAACATGACATAGGGCCATTTGTCTATATATCATATGGTTGTACTAACGAACAAGCTGATTCCGTGACAAAACTCTGTTATGACTCATATGATGTTGTATGTTTCCTTCCTTGTTAAGCTGCATAGTTGATTTCTTCTTACATACATCTACTTTCATGCACTCTTTTTCAGATTGTTTTCAGGATTGAAATTTCAACGTAAAAAAGTAGCTCTATTTTCCAATATAATGAATTGCTTATAATATTTAATATGGTGACAAAATTGTCATTAGTCTTTTAACAATAAAATAAATAAATAAATTGTCATGTGTATCTTTTATGCATATATATGGTCATGATAACTTAGAGATCTCATCTTCTTAGTTATTAAGTATTAAGCATCTGCAAGGAATGTTTGCTGGTCACGAGGACTCTCTGTCCCTTATATGAGCCATAAAGACTCTATCCCTTATATAAGCTTGTTGCAGGCTGTGAGTGAAAATATGAGATTTTCAGTAAATATACGTCATTTTGCATCTTCTTTTCAGCTTTAGTAGCTTGATGTTCATCTTTATTCTGAAGAGCATAACTCAACTGTGTAGAAATTTTACTGTCCAACTTAGCCAAGTCCTTAGTCTAATTAATAATCTGTTTATTAGGAATTGGTCTTGCTTCGTAACAAGCATTTAGATTGGTCTGTGCAAGAACTTTGAAGCACATAGTATCATCAACCTTTTCGTCTCTATTTTTAAATTGCACCCTCTAACATGTGCTGCAGAGTTTCTTCCTTTAGACATTTTATCCTTTGCTTGTTTCTAATCAGTGTATGATACATGCAGTAGGGGCGCTTGGAAAATACTAGATGACAAAGAATTTGCACTGAGATAGATACCAAAGTTGAAGTCTATATATTTGGGTGACCTACACCTTGAAATTGATATAGATTTCTATTCTCTTTAATTGGGAAAGCTAAAATATACAATTTGGTGGTTAAATCAGTGCAAAAGCTTTGGGTCAAATAGCTGTATATTCAGTGGTGCTTACTAAAGGAAAATTGTGGAGATAACAAGTTATCTGTGCCATTTACTGTGTCTCATTGTAATACAAGGTTAATATTATGGCACATACCACATATGTCCCTCTCTCTATAGAATAGGCTACTAAAATAAGAAAGTTACTGAAAAAGCACAGAGCTTTGTGTCAAAGGGAGTCTTCTAAAGTTACCACTGGTCTGATCAAGGGACAAAGAGCGAAAAGAAACTCATTATTACATGCTGAAGACATGGAACAAAAAGGATTGCAGAGTATGGTTAGAGAAGAAATGAACTTCTGATGCCTCTTTACTTCTCCATGGGACTGTTCAAAGTACCCAGTTGTCTACAAGTCTTAATCATAGAAATCCCTATGAAAGCTTGAATAATGATAGAAATAAAAAGTTTGCTGAGCATTCTGGTGCACGGTGAGATGTATTTCGCAGACAAGATGTTCCAAAGCTCATAGAATACCTTAAACGACATTATGATGAATTTTCCCAGACCCATGACTATAATTAGCCATTTGTCCACATGAATATGGCTGATAAGGGATAGATTTATTTCAATGTTGATTTACGTAGCCCTTTCAATGTATCCTAACTTTTGTGAATGCATGACGAGTATTTGATTCTTAATCTGCAGTGCTGTGTTCATGTGGTGCTTGACTTTGTGTCCCCTGAAAATGTTACTAAGTGTATCGAATTGGTTGATAATGGTTTTAGATATTCTTCATTTACTGAAATTATATGTCTCACTCCCCTTCGTTTATATCGTTTTAGCTTCGTAAATTCCTATTTTCTGAAACTAAGCATTGGACTTACCGCATTAACAGTTCATCAAGGTATCTTGAAAGAGCTAACTTCATATTATGTTGCATGAGCTTTTGGATTTTGCGAGCTGAGCTCTACTTTTGTTATTTTGAAATTTGGAAAATTATTATTTGAAATTCTTACGTGGTGTAATGGTGTCATATATTGTATATTTTTTTTATAAAAAATAATTACTCAATTATATTTTAATAGTTATTCAATTATGAAAAGTGATTATTATGTTATAATCATAACATAATTAAAAAATAATTAACACAATATACATTTTTTTATAAAAGGCAAAAAAAAATAATTGTAAAAAATACATAATACGATTTAAAAATCTAGTACCACAGGATATTAAGTGAGAATTTATCATCCCAATGGGTACCAAATAATAATTTTTTATTTTATCGTAGAATAAAAAACTCAGTTTTAAGAAACAAAGCTTGTTATTTTCACACCCATTTCACACTCTATTTTTTTAATATTACTTTTTTTTATTAGACAACAACTACGTTTTCAAGTGGGGAAAGATAACAGCTATGGGTCATCAAAAATAATATCAAACAATTGGGATGTAGAGTATGGAGGTGGGTAAATATCATAAGGTGAGTTCTATGCTACACATGGGGTAGCTTTTTATTTTATAGTACTTTTATAATCTTTATTTTAAGAAATAATTTAAAAGAATTTAAAAAAAATCAAAAGAATTTTTTTTACTTTTTCTTTGTTTTTTACTTTATTTTTGGATACTTGTGTTATAAATTTTTTTATTTTTTAAATTCTTTTAAATTGTTTCTTAAAATAAATTATAAAAAATAAAAAAACTAAAGAAAAAAAGCTACTCATGGAATATTACTATTCCATTAGTAACATAGCACCCACCATATCATAATTACAAATTTTACATATGCATTATTACAAGGCTTACAGAGTCAGATTAAATTTGAGACTGATCCAAATAACACATTTGGAAAGTAGCAAACTTGGCACAAGCCAAACCCTCAAACACGGCTATGTAAGAGTAATACTTCTTCTAGCATACTTGACCTTACAACTCTATACATACGCATCTTATTCTAAGTTTGATAAAAGAAATTGCTAAACTACAAATAACTTTATTTAACAAATTTAATGAAAACACAGAAACAAATCAATTAAAGCTTTGGTGGACTATAATTAAACAAATATATTGCTATATAAAAAATTCTCTTAATTTAATGGTTATGAATAATTCTAATTTTAATTAGAATTCATAAAATTATGACATTTTGTTTGGCAAAAGTCGGTTGTTATATGTTGACATTCCATGTCTCACGATATTATTTGTCAATAAGTCAAAGGTGAAATGGATAATTAGCCATTTGACAAAAAGAGGAAAAAATCATTCAAGAGCAATGTTGTAAAATAAGTTCTATTGAACCTAGTTGTTCAAATAGCATTACTCATCTTGGAAATAAAAATAAATTATTTTCTGAAGGGGCGATCAGCCCTTTAATTGTATAAGAAAGAGACTTTGCCCAATCAACTCTAAGTAGCAATGCCTGAAGCATTTGCATCACATTGTATGCAAGATCAAGCTTTCGCAGCCAACCCTACAAAAGCAAAGAGAATTTGATAGTTGAGCATTTGGAGGATGTTCAAGGGGGATGTTCTTAATCTAAAATTTAGTTATGCTTCCTAGTGTTTCTTAGGCATGGCAGTCTTTTTTTTTTTTTGTACGATAAAAGTATATTCACGTCAATTTATGTGTCAACTAAGACTAAGTCCTTCGTAGTGTATTTATAAAACTAAATTCTTCTACATGCTAGTCCCAAGGTTTAAACCCAAGTAATCAAGATAGGGAGTACACCTCTTTAACCATTAAGCCAACCCTTTGAAGTTCATGGCAGTCATATTACAAACTCTATGTTACAGTGGCACATTGCATATTAGCAAACTAAAATGAAGAAATATATATGACCTCGAGAACCAAGGTTGTCACTGTCATAGTGCAAACATTACCATCAATATTAACTCTATGACGCCTAACTTTCTCAAGTAATTGCTCCATGCACTCAATAGGATGGACCAAGTCACCTTCTGGGGTA
This sequence comes from Ceratonia siliqua, assembly GCA_034509205.1. Taxonomy (NCBI): domain Eukaryota; kingdom Viridiplantae; phylum Streptophyta; class Magnoliopsida; order Fabales; family Fabaceae; genus Ceratonia; species Ceratonia siliqua. The sequence goes on along the minus strand of JASKGM010058131.1, from coordinate 8,593 downwards.
GCCCAAAAAGCAAACGACTCTTCTACTTCCTGTCAGGAAATAAATAGGAGACTCAATACATCAAATGACCTAGAATCACATTCAAGGAGTTTCAAAAATAAATTAACTTCATTAAGAAAAACAAAATACATATAGTGCAACAAGAATTATTGTCCATGGCTAACTGCAAAATTGTCACAAAGTATATGTAGTGCCCCAATCAACTATACAATAGCTTAGATATAATATATAAGAGTAAATTACAATCCTCTCCCATGAAGTTTTAAAAACATACGCTCATACCCCATCTAGTTTCAATTTATAGTAAAACCTCCCTTAAAATTTATAAAGCCTACACTCACATATCCTCTAGTTTAAAAAACTTACATTAACCTCTCTTATTATAAAGTTTTCAAAAACATTAACTTGACTTTTTGATTATTTTTGGTGCATTATATTAGGTTTCTTTAAAGTTTTTAGAAAAAAGAATGCATTTAGCACAAGCTTTGCTAACAATTTTGTTACTAAAGGGAGGTTTCTGTATAAATTAAAACTAGAGGGGGTGTGAGTGTAAGTTCCAAAATCCTCAAGGGTAGTAAATGTAGTTTACTCAATATATTATCATGCATATAAATATTAAACAATAGACAAGCTTAGCAATAACTAAAACAATAATAAGTCTTTTGAAGTGAACTGGATGACAGCATATCTTATTAGTAGTGGACTTTAGAGATTAGACTTCTTGATGTTTCAACTTCAATGGATTCAAAATCCAAACTGATCATTCATTTAACAAGCATATAGAAATAAACTTCGGCAAGGATAAATGTAAATATAGATAGATATAGATACACACACACACACTCACACACACACACATATATATATATATATGAAGATATGTTGTGTGACAAATGAATTTTGAACCTCTATCAATAGGCATCCAAAAAAAGAAGGCTTAAATGACATAATAATGATGACATCAATATAAATCAATTCATACAAAGTTACATGCTGAACAAATTACCTTAATAATAGCCTTTGGATTTGGACAGTTCTACTACTGCGATAACCTGAGAGTGCATTGTGCAGCAGTTTGGCCATCTTGGCATGCAACAACTTTAAGAAATTCTAGTAAATTTAACCAATCACTTCCAAAGAGTTCAACAGAGGCTACATTAGGGAAAATGACATGAGGCTTTGATTTGAAGAGTCGTTTACGAGGAGACTTGCTCTGTGACACTCAAACAAGGATATTTCTATGATACATGTCTGCATAAGTAAAGTTGTCCACTTGAAAGAAGAAACCACAATGCCTTTAAAAGCTAAAACTTTTTACGGCATTCAAGTTTAAAACCATCATATGCCCCAAGCTTATTTTATCTCTAGCTAATTAGGATTTAAAAATGATTACAAATAGAGCAAAAAGTGCTGTAAAAAATCCAACAATGCAGAAAAGAAAATATGCAAATTAATAAGTTATATGATAAACATGCTCCATGAACATTCTTTTAAAGCGGAATGGTTATTACCACAGCCAATCACCAGGTTAATCTCCCCCCACCTCCCAAAGAGAAAAAGGGAAAAAAAAATCTTACAATTATAGAGTAAAAAGATTACATTAGATTTATGTTATGATCCTATAGTCCATAAGGAGTTCCACATTGCCTAGTATTGGCTAGGCATATGGGTATATCTCCTATTAAACCGAGATACTCTAGAAAGGCTCGGCCCAAGGGAGTTTGTAATACTAACCAACTAGACACGTGGTTAACTACCCAAGAAGATGAGGGATCAACTGAAGGAGGTAAGGGAATGTGGGTAGATAAGTAGCGGGACATTTGTCAAAAAGGAGGGGGGAGAGTTTGAAGTCTTGAAGGGGGAGTCTAGCGCCCACATTGCTAAGGGAGTTCCTTAGTCTTTATCTCTGTTACTTAATTTGTTAATGTTGCTAAGTACCACTGGTAGATTTACACTATTATCACTTCTGTTGAATACTCTGATTCTGGCATACTATATGATGAGGAAATAAGGGATAAGGAAGGAGATAAAGAAAAAAAAAAAAAGAGAATCGAACTGAAAGGGGAAGTATCAATGCATTCACTTGCTAAGTTTACCTCTAGCTATACCATGAAGCTACTAGGAAGGTTAAAAGGGGAAGATGTATTAGTCTTAATTGATATAGAGGCATCCCACAATTTTATCTCCTTAGCCTTGGTTGAGAGACTAAACATTGCCATTGAAGGAAATCACAATTTTGGGGTATTAGTGGGTAATGGACAGAAAATCCCAGGAAGAGGGGTATGTAAACAAATCCACCTAGAAATACAAGGTGTGAGAGTGATACAGACTTTCTATCCTTTTGAATTGGGATAAGCTAACATTATATTGGGAGTGGTATAGCTTGAGTCATTAAGGAATATTATGGTCAATTTGATATCTCTGACCAAGATTATCACAATAAGGGGTGTCTCGGTTTACTTAAAAGGAGACCCTTCCCTTTCACAAGAGCGAGTCTCTTTAAAGACTATGGAACAAACCATTCAATTAAAGGGACATGGATACTTAGTAGAATTCGGGACAATATACGATCAAGCAGAGGAAAAATATTTAGATGAGATTGCCAAATTGTTAGAAGATTGGGAGGCATTATTTAGAGAACCCATGAGTTTTTCTCTTCAAGGGGTATGGGAGTATTGCAGCACCACTAACAGAACTACTGAAGAAGAATAACTTTCACCTAGGGGGATGAATCCAAGCAAGTCTTTGAAGCCTTAAAGCAAGCAATGATCTTAGCACCGATACTGGCAGTACCTGATTTCTCCAAGTAGTTTAAAATTGAAACAAAGGCCTCAGAACTAGAATAGGGGCAATACTTATGCAAGGGGGTAAGCCCATAGCATATCTCAGTCCGAAGCTCTCGGCCAGGGGGAGGAGAAGCTCTGTGTACAAACAAGAGCTCATGGCTATCATATTTGCAGTACAAAAATAGTAAACATATCTATATGGTAACGACTTCATCATAAGAACATATCAAAAGAGCCTAAAATTTCTACTTGAACAAATAATTATGGGGATGGAACAACAAAAATGGGCAACTAGGTTATTGAGGTATAAATTTTCTATCATTTACAAGCTAGGAAAGGAGAATAGGGCCACTGATGTGCTGTCTAGAAGAGAAGAAATTACTGAGTTGGGGGTTATCAGAATTGGGTAATATGATGATTGGGACAAATTGCAAAAGGAGATCAACAGAGATCCCAAATTCTCTACTCTCATCCATAAGGTTGTAGTAACTCTTAAAAATTATCTAGATTACTCTATACATTAAGGTCTGCTTCTATATCAAAGGAAACTAGTCATTCCCAAGAGTTCTCCGTGGGTTCTATAATTATTAAGAGAGTTCCATGCTTCTCCTTTAGGGCCATTTGGGTTTCTTTCGAACATACAAGACATTGGCTGGGTTATTTTATTGGGACGATATAATGAGAGATGTTCAGTAATTGGCAAACTATGATACATGCCAAACTAATAAATACCAGGGTCTTTCACTTGTAGGCCTTCTTTAACCATTACACATTCCATTCCAAGTTTAAGAAGACATCAGCATGGGTTTTATTGGTGGTCTTCCTAAGTTAACAGAGAATGATGTCATGATGGTGGTGGTATATAGATTCACCAATTGTGTCTACTTTATTCCCCATGGCACATCTATTTACAGTAAAAGAGGTAGCCTTAATTTTCACCAGGAAGTTATCAAAATTCATAGATTTCCAAGCTGAGATTCAATAATCTGAGATTGGGACAAGGTGTTTGTGAGTTAATTTTGGCAAGAATTTTGGAAGGCTTCAGGGACATCCTTAAGGATGAGTTCAGCTTATCACCCCAAAACTGACGGCCAAACCGAAGTCGTTAATAGATGCTTTGAGACATACCTATAATGCTTCATAAGGGATAAACCCAAGCAGTGGGTGCATTGGCTACCATGGGCAAAATATTGGTATAACACCACTTTCTAAAAGGCAGCAAGGATGACACCCTTTAGTGCTCTCTATGGGAGGGATCCTCCCACCCTTCTCAAGTATACTGATGAGCCATCACATATTGAAGAAGTTAATGTTTAGATCTAAATCGGAAACACCATCCTGGAGGAACTCAAAGAAAATTTAATGAAAGCACAAACCCAGATGAAAGAAATAACATATAAGAAAAGAAGATTGGTGACATTAAAGGTGGGTGACTTAGCCTATGTCGAGGTGAGACCTACAAACTAAGAACCTTGGCTCAAAAGTTTAATGAGAAACTAAGCCCCCTCTTTTATGGACTATACCGAGTAGAAAGCAAAGTGGGTTATGTAGCTTATAAGTTGACTTTACCCATATAAGCTTGGATCCACCCTATTTTCCACATATCTCAATTGAAGAACCCCACCTCAAGGTTCCCTTATAGTACACATTACATCCTTCTTAACTGAGGACAAGGAGCTAAAAGTTAATCCTAAAACTATCTTGGGAGTCCGTAATCTCGTGAATGGGACACAAAAAGTGTTAATTAAATGGACAAACCTCCTTGACTATGACAACTCTTGGGAGGATGTTTTGGTAACTCTTAGGAGGATGTTTTGGTTATTGCTTCCCAATTTCCTGAATTTCACCTTGAGGACAATGTGACTCTTATAGGGGAAGGTAATGATAAACCTTCTATTAAACTAAGATATTGTAGAAAGGTCCAACCCAAAGGAGTTTATAGTACTAACCAACTAGACGCGTGGCTAATTACCTAAGAAAAGAGGGGATTAATTGAAGGAGGTAAGGGAGTGTGGGAAAATAAGTAGCAGGAGTTTTATCAGAAAAGATAAGGGAGAGTTTAAAGTCTTGAAGGAGGAGTTTAGCACCCACATTGCTAAAGGAGTTCCTTACTCTATCTCTGTTACTTGATATGTTGATGTTGCTAAGTACCACTGGTAGATTTATATTGTTATCACTTCTTTTGAATACTCTGATTCTGGCATACTATATTGATTGAGGTCTCGTATTTTGCAATTCTTAGTGTGTCAGTATTTCATCATTCAATAAATCAGATAAGTTGCATTATATTCTAGTGTTGGTGATTGGTTTTTGGTGTTATTATTCTGCATCCCATCAATTTATAAACCATGGCAGGCACCTTCCCCTTTGAGCTAGCTTTTGAGGTGAGTTTTACCTATTGTGGTTCATAACAAATGGTATTAGAGTAGTGACTGGAAGGAGTAACCAGGGAGAGGGCTACTTGGAGAGGAGCGAAAGGGAAAGACCTGAGTACTTACTGCCAAGGCTACCCTAAGTGGGTTATATTTTGCTTTATTAAGAGTAAAGGAAGAAGATAGAGAGAGAATTTTTAAAATAATAACCAAGGAAACTAGATACTATTCAGTGTCTGCCCCTAAAAAAAAAAAGACTAAGCCAAAGACAGCCATTAGAATCTCGTCAAGTTAATAAATCCATAACAACATCAATTTAGGTCATCATAGTAATCATGTTTTTCCCTTTATGGTATAACAAATAAATTATACTTCAATGTGGAATACAAACTAACAAAATCAATAGAAAAATAAATTGTAAATGAAGCATATATTTTACAATAAGCATATTTAAAAGTGCATGAGTCCCAATGTGAGCAAAAGCAGTTTTAATTCGTTCATGTCCGTGAAGGTCATCAACATAGTGTGAAACACTTTCTCCCTGTTCAAGTTTTGACCAAAATGGCAAGATACATAAGTAGATAGACAGTCTTAGGGAAAGAAACATCCTTCCATCGACGAAAATTGTAAATAAAGCGACTTAAATGAGCAGCTTCCCTTGTAAGATCAACTTGAGACATCATGAATACTGCAAATTGCACACTTTTCTCCAATCTTAACCATTTAGTTGTAGGAATAAAATTCAAAATTTTTACTACCAAATTAATAATCACAAAATCTAATATGCAAGGGACCATGTCAGCAGAACAGGACACGTAGAGTGCCAACTTGTTTAAGGGAGTATTAACATTAGCTAGAAAGGGGGACCCACTATTTTAATTCTGTTAGTTAATCATGATCCCCTGTATTTGGGCTTACAAGGATACGTTGTATTGAGGACCGTTAACTCTAAATTCTATAAATGTAAACTGGGAGAGAAAGGAATACAATAACCAAATTTCTAATTCTCTCTTTCTCTTCTTAACATTCAGTGCTTTCATTAAGAGCTGGTATGACACAAAAGAGGGCTACCAAGTGCTTGATAAGGTATGGAATGAAAGTCATCCCAAAAATGGAAAATGGCTACCTGGTGCCAAGAAGAGTTCAGGGTGAGAGCTTTCTGTGGGCATTCAGCTTCACAAGGGGTGGACAATGATATGATATAGGGTGCTTGCATACTAAAACAAGTCCCACATCAATTCCACATACTAAAATGGAATGGTACTTAAGTTATGGAGGTACCCTCCCTTAATGAACTAGTCTTTTTGGGTGAGTTCTACCTTCGCAACTTGAGTGCGTTCAAAAATCCCTTTTGATGAGGGGCTCCACTTTCTAACTTGGATAATGATATTTTATAGAAGCCCTATGCACTTGGGTAATACTTCTAGATGCAATAGGAACTTCTTTCAAATCATCAAACATTTTAGAAATTTGTTGACCGAATGCTATTCCTATAGTTTTCTTTGTATATATAGTTAAAACTATGTTCAAGGGCTTTGTTATGAAGTTTTGCAAGCTTAGTGCAAAGATCTCAATAAATGATATTAGGCCTTGTAGCTACCCATTGACCATAATTTATGAATGTTGAACCTGCTTTTTCTAGTGTACAATGAACAACTTGAAGCCACATTTTCCTAAAAGTTGGTCTTAAATAATCTGCAAGTGGTGCAATAACTGTGCTTGGAAAGAATAGTATTGCCAAATAGACAACTTTCATTAACAAGACAAAGCCTTTTAATACCATCAATATAAACGAGAACAAGTATGTGTATCTTGTGCACGCATATACAAAGCATTCCATGAAGGGAAATGTTATGCATCTCCTCAATTTCGCTGAGCCCATGCTAGCTCTCCATATATGAATGAAAAAATAACAGTAACTAGCAAATAAGATAATGGGGGGCGGGTATGGGGGAAACAAGAAAATAATCATAGGATAACTCAAGTAAAGGCAAGAAACGAAAGTTTGAAGAACTAGGTTCTTCTTAAGAGTATTCTCTGGAATACTTCAATAATATTTATCCAAAAACTGTCTTCCCTTACACCCCCGCATAGACTATAACGGGAACAATCTAAAGAGCAAAGTTTGTCACGTGATACTCACGAGACAAACTAACAGCAACCAAACAAGGCTAACGGCAATAGCACACTAAAAAGAAATTAACAACAGAACATTAAACATAACAGAGACATAAAAGCAAATATCGGAACCAGGAAACCCAAAGGAGATTCTCCTGCATCAGCCTCCCCCTCTTGAAAGTGCACCACCATCTGTATTGAAAACACACTGTGTTTCTTCAAAAAGTTCTAGGTCAATAATCTTTAGTTCTTCTTCAGCAATCTATGTGCTCTCAGTGGCTGACTGCCCAACCATTTCACTAAAAATCTTCGATATGGTATTCCTCTTCATGACTTTACTTCCATCACATCGATTATATCTTCAATTACTTCCATTGGAGCAGAAAAGACATAACTAGTGTAAACACCTATTTTTGTCCATCATCATTTTTTATTCTTTTGTCTTATTACTTATTATTAAATTTTAGGCAAAAATAAAGAAAAAAAAAAGAATTTCCCTTCAGCCTATTAAATTTAATCACCAGAGTCCAACTTCATCTGGCCCATATCCAAGTTTCATGGCCCACACAACCCACTTCAGCAACCCAGTCCACTTACCCACTTTCAGAGGCCCAACCCGCTTGCCAAAACCCGGTCCACCAAACCACATACTCCCTCACCCGAAGCACAGCTCATCTCTCCCTGACTCTCACGCAATCCCTCGGTGAAATCCCTTTCTCTCACGCAACCCCCCATTCTCTACCAACTCTCCTGAATCACTCTCCCATGCCCTCTGCAAAACCACCTTCACCTCATCTCATCTACATCCCTCCGAAAATATCCCTGCACATGCTTTCCCCAAATTTTCTCTCCCTCTTCACGCGATCTCCACTGATTTTCTGAAACATCCTGTCTTCACGCCATCGAAGGAAGGCAGTGGTAGAAGATGGATTCGCCTAACTATAAGAGGAAATCAAGGGACGAAACCAAGAAGGGGGCACGGTGAATTGTTGCAAGGGCAGATTCCACCGAGAGTGAAACAGAGATCGGACATTGAACGACCGGGATCGAGACAGAGAGAAGGAGGAAAAATCACGAAAGAACCAGAGAGCTCGACGAAACAGAGATTTGAATTTGGAGAATTTCCAGTAGACAACAGAACAGAGAAAGATGATCTGTACATCAAAGGAGAAGACAATAGCATGGGGGACTTTTCGGTGAGACTGAGGCAGGATTCAGAGGGAGCGAAGTGACCCACAAACCATCGTTTTACTGTGAGTATGGAGTTGTATGGATTGATCAATTCAGAGCTGTTCTTGTTTCAGATTGTATGTTTTT
>JASKGM010058091.1:0-18386 GCA_034509205.1 Ceratonia siliqua | reverse complement strand
TATTAGACACACACACCACAAACCGATATATATATATATATATATATATATATATATATATATATATAAATTGATGCTTAATTTAAAACATCAACAAAAAATAATGTATAACATAATTCCTAACCTAAATATCAAATTTATATATCTAGACTCAGTCCATCATATCAGCAATGTTGTTGAGAATATAGTCTTTGGCAATTTAGAATTATGTGTATTTACTGTATTTATTGTTTGAATTATACATTTTTATTTGAGATATATTTTTATTTTGACTTTTATGTAAATAGATTTCAAGTAAACATGTTTTGGTATGAGGAAAAATTGCTTATTTTAAAATTTCTTCAGGTAAAAAGGTTTGGGTCTGGGTAATTGGGGATTAAGGACGGGGATGAGTCCTAAATTTGTTGCCCTCATGGGTCTGGGTCTAGGCCCAGGGAATGGGTCTGGGTTGAGGTCCAGGGATAGGATTAATATTTTTGTATAGATCCAGGCCTGGGTAATATACCATTCTCGAGTTGCAGCCAAAAATGATGCATTATGAGTACAGCACCATAACATAGCAGAGAACAGTGAGATATAGACAGGAGAGGGAAAAAAAACAGTAAGACCCTAGTTATGGGTGGTGGCATTCTAAGAATGAAAGGGAGATAAGAATGGCCAGTGACATCTTAAGTTCTTAACCCTTGAGCATTCATCTATAGAGTTCAATCAGTCTGTAGCTTTTGACTAAAGTCGTGACAAGAAAGACAGATGACAATGATGAGTTAAGGATCACTTGTCTCCTCTTTAGTTCTCCTGTGGATATGGACCCTAGACTCTCAACTCTTAAGGTCTTTACACTTGTAAATCCTTATTTTTTTAATTAATCCAGAATCCTTCCCCAAATAACACAGCTTATACAACTTTTTGGAAGTTTTAAGCTCCTTCAAAGGCAAAGGTTAAAGCTCCTTCCATACATAAGGACTTGTCTCCAGTCATTTGTATAAGTTCAGAAACAGCCAATCAATTTCTGCATTGTGAGCTTTCTAGGCAGTTGTAGGGTAACTTATTTATCAGGGATTGGTTGGGAGAACTAAGAAGTGAGGTTTCTGCATTGTGAAGTCGTGCACTTTTTGCAGGCATGTGATGCATTTGGTTAGAGTGAAATGCTAGAATTTTCAGCCAATGAATTCTACCAGTGAATCATCTTCGGGATAGTATAGTTTTCCTTGATTCTATGAGGGATTTTATTTTTATTTCTCTCTTTTCCTTGTTTCTTTTGCTGTTACTGGAATTTCCATTTTAAGCTGATGCACACATTTTTCCTTGTTTATATATTTTTCTCTCTTGATAAATTATTCTTCTATATTAGAGAGAGAGAGAGAGAGAGAGATGAGTAAAGGATCATATATGTTTTAAAGAACTTGTGACCAAGTAAGGATGAGCTCAAAAGACACGATTTAATTAGATAAATCAAACAGTTATTGTAAACACCTTACAGTTATCAACATTAAAGAGGTAAGAATCTATGCACTAAACTACAACCAGTCACCTCTTGCACTTGTGGAGAAGCCAAGTTCAAAATTGGTCAATACCAATACTCATTTGATCTCCAAGGGATTGGGAACTCAGTTTATTTCCAATGAATTTCACATATGTTATTATTGGATACTTAACATCTCCAAAAAAATAAAATAAACATGATTTTAACATACTAATTTATAAATATGAAATCCAACCCAAACAGATGCCAAGTGACAAAACAGCTCAGAGCCCTTGTCCATTAGTTTCAAGGGCAACATAAAATAACTAAGTAGAATAGATCTGAAATAAATTACATTGTCATTTGGGCCCTCAGACTGTAAATGAGTATAATTCATGTAAGACATCATAAATACGTAATGATTATCAATTTTCACTTCATGGTTGTCATAGTTGATGTCGTTGTCATAAAAGTTATTTTGATGATCAAATTAATGCAAGCAGCAAAAAGTATGCAATAACCTTCAATAGCTGTAAAACAAAGTCCACAGCCTCTCTTGGGCTTTTCTTGTCAGCAGCTCTGACCATAGCTACGGCATGTGGAATGGCCTAAGAGAATCAATCAAGTATAAAACAGTAGGCAAGTTAATTAAAACATATAAAAGAGAGCTTAAAATCTGGAAGGTGAGCAGAATATCCATGCCACTTCAGAAATATTAAATTTATCAAATGCACAAAGGTCGGGCATCTAAGCACTAAACAGATTTTAAACAAAGTGATATTCAATCCTCAATTGTAAATCACTTCAAGTCAGTAATTTAGAGGCAGGGGGAGGCCTCATATATCTTATTTCAGCAGTTCCTAAAACAAGCGCAGTAGTCACACAAATTAAGAAATGAAAATCAACAAAAATAATGAAATCATTAAAATTCTGATTCTACTCTGATGGGAACCAACAATTTTCTTTATAGATTTTATAGATAATTGAAACAAAAACCAAGGATAGAAGAACTAAATATTCAGAATTAGAGGTACAATTCAGAATATCACCCCTGTTCTAAGTACAGAATCAAGAAAGGAAACACTCAAAAAATAGAGTAACACTCAGAAAAGTAAAGAAACACTCCCCAGCTTTCGAGAGGTTAGGTCTCTCCCACACTACTACCCAAATTCTTCCCTGCCTCAGCCTCCAAAAACCTCCCCTTTTATTCTTCTTTTCTCTAACACACTTGCTGACATCAGAATAGCCTCTTAACCAACTCCCACCATTTAGGCATCCACTGCCATGTGCCCCTTCACAGCATCCTTCCCCTTAGCTACCTTCCTTCTTCTAGAATATACTTTTAAACATATTAGGGTCTCTACCATTACCCCCCTGCAGCATTCAGCTTGCTCTCAAGGTGAAATTCAGAAAACACAAGGCCGGCTGTTTCCCAAGTATTATCATAATCCAGCAGCCCTTCTGGTGGCACAAAATTCGTGTCATCATCCAAGACTTGTTGCAAACCAGCTAGATAATCTTCCATAGACTCCCTTCCAACGCTCCAAACTCCACAAAGAAATCTTGCTCCTCTGTTTTAATTGAATGTAACACTGGTTTCAAGGAAATGAGGGTCTTTCAAAGTGGAGGATCACCTTTCAAGTAAACTGGATGCTCTCCCTGCATAAAATGCATTGTTAGCTTTCAAATTGACTCTAACTTCTCCCAATGAGCCTAACCACACAATCCCCAGAACCACATCCACTACCCCTAACTCAAATGGAAAGAATGATCAGATTATTTGGACATCTTGTAATTCCAACTCCACTCCCTCACAAAACCCTTTACCCTGCACCCGATAACCATTTCCAACAGTCACTCCAAAACTTCTAGTTTCTTCTAATGGCAGTTGTAACTTTTTTATTAATTTTTTAGAGATAAAATTATGAGAAGGCCCACTGTCAATTAACAACAACACCTCATGCCGTTTCATTTTTCCCATTAATTTCATGGTATTGGTAGCAATCAGTCCCACCATTGAATTCATAGATAACTCTATTGCTTTTTCCTCCATCTGCACAATAGTATGACCCTTCTCAATGGCCTCCTCGACTTCCCCATTCTTAGTTTCTTCTTCCTCATCGACTAGAAGTACCTGAGCTATCAATTTTTACAGCGTGGTTCAGACTGAATTTTTCATTGCAACGAAAGCTTACCCAAGCTCTCTGCGTCGTGCAGCTTCTGCCTTTGACAAACGAATCCTATTTCACTCCTGGTAGAAGACACAAGATTAGACGTCATCACCTTGTGGCTTCCGTCTACAGATCCCTTCATTAATTGAGAGAATTTCGATGAGCTATTGTTGGTGTGTATGGGCTCAGAGGGACTAGATATCCTAGACAGCCCTCCATTCGAACTAGTAAACCTGCCAAGCCCAAAGATTTTGGACTTTCACCCAACCTGGCCTCACAGGCCCAATACAATATCCAGTTTCTCTCGTCAATTTTGTGGGCAAGATCCATCAATTGCTTTAGGGTGGTAACTCTGGTCATATGCACCTTAGCCCTTATCTCTTCCTTCAAACCGTTCTTGAAGGCTCCTATGAGCATCACATCGGAGGCATCTTTCAAGGGAGCTAACAAGAACTCAAACTTCTCTCTATACTCAGTATCTATTGTCTCCTGCTTTAATGCCATTAAAAGCTCATATTCATCTCCTTCCTGAGAAGAGTGAAACCGCTCCGACAATTCTGCCTTAAACTCCTTCCAAGAACTCACAGGTATACTTGTCTCCAACCACTGGTACCAATTTAGGGCTTTCCCTTCAAGACACACAGCTGCAACTTCTATCTTCTCTTCCTCTCCAATTCCATTCACCTGAAAATACAGCTCAACAAGAAAAATCCAACGCAAAGGATCTTCTCCTGCAAATAGAGGCTGGATAACGGAAACAATTTACTTCTTTCTCTAGTGAAGTCTCATTTTGTCCAGCCTCTATAGACCCTCCCGAAGAACCTGCTTGTGTAGGATTCTGACCACCCACCCCTTTGCATTTTTTGCAGTCTCATCACGCCCCTAGCTGCGCAGCTTTGCATTGTCCTCACAAATATCCAACAGGTAATCTTTTAGGATCATCCCAAACTCCTTTTCTAAATTTTCTATACGTCCCTCCATTCTTGTATTAACCATACCCTATGAATAACCGACTCAGATACCAAATGATGGGAACCAACAATTTCTTTATAGATTTTCTAGATAATTGAAACAAAAACCAAGGATAGAAGAATTAGATATTCAGAATTAGAGGTACAATTAGGAATATCAGCCCTATTCTAAGTACAGAATCAAGAAAGGAAACACTCAGAAAATAGAGTAACATTCAAAAAAGTAAATGTTGAAATTGGGGCAGCCACCCTTAAATAGAACTCACTCCTAAAAGCTAACTCAAGGGGAAGGGAGCTTAAGGGACATATAAACTCCTATAGATCGACTCAATCATCCCATGTGGGACCTCAACACTCCCCGGCACATCAAAGGTTATGAAAGTGGGGCCCAACAATTGGCGAGAAACGATACCATGTTGAAATTGGGGTGGCTACCCTTAGGTAGAACTCACCCCCAAAAACCAACTCAAAGGGGGAGAAAACCTAAGGGGCTTATAAAACCCCCATAGATCGACTCAGTGATCTGATGTGGGACTCCCAACAGTAAAAAAACACTCCCTAGCTTTCGAGAGGCTAGTTCTCTCTCACACTAATACCCAAATTCTTCCCTGCCTCAACCTCCAAAAACCTCCCCTTCATTCTTCTTTTCTCTAACATACTTGCTGACATCAGAATAGCCTACTCCCACCATTTAGGCATCCACTGCCATGTGCCCCTTCACAGCATGCTTCCCCCCAGCTAGCTACCTTCCTCTAGAATATACTTTAGTAAACATATTAGGGTCTCTATCATACTCTATGATGTGCTTTCGATCATAAACTGGGTTGGTTGTATGTGTTGGACAGATGAAGCCCATGGTTGATGATCCAATAATGGAGTAGATTAAATTATATGGATCTCTACATTTCAAGTTAAAGGGCATCAAGTATCTCTCTTCTTTGTATTCTATCCTTGACATGTATAAAGCCTTGTCCCCTCTCCTTCAGCTTTGTGTTCAAACTTTAAACAAGTCAGCTTTATCTCTCCCTTCATAGGTGCCCCTCCCACTTAGTCCAAATGTTCACATGATTATATCTTCCTTTTCTTCATCTCACCTTCAGCTTCAAGTCTTCAAAGTCATACTCAAATCTAAATTCTTCTCTCCAAATTATAATCTTAACTTTATTCAAGCATTACTCTTGTTTAGTGATTGTCATCTCTTCCCTTGCTATCATCCTCCCCTCCCAGACTTCCCCACCAATCGACCTCTTATTGTGGAGTCTACTTATTTTCAGAATCAATATCATGAAATAATAAACCCAGAAGCTTAACCTCTAAAATGGTTTTTTATTTCTCTCTCTCTAAAATGCCCCCTCTTGAATAATGTACAAAACATAAACCCACCGTAACTTGTCTGAATTTTAATTTAATTATTATGAGAACGGAAGCAACAAGGAATAAATTCTTGACCTTTTCACCAACAAGGCTCTAGTACCACATAAAGAACCAACTATCCAAAAAACTTAACCTCTTGGATGTAGGCTCAGAAATGGTTTTAATATATGCTATAGGAAGGAGGCTTGATACTACATCAACGAGGTGGGGCGAGAACAATGAACCCTTCCCTATCCCCATGATTACTAAAAATTGTACCCTAAGGGTATCCATAGTCTGTTATATAATTTTTTACATATAAGGTCATATAAAAACTACAATATCTATTCTTACATATAGCATATGTAAGTACGTGGATGCTGATATATATCATCCAAACTTATAATACTTATATTTCCATTCTGTGGGAAAGATAAGTACAAAAAATCTACAACCTACTTGATACAGACACCAACCTTACCCTGCTGTTAGCAATATCATATCTTTTGCCACAGCCACATAATGTTCATTTGAAGCCATTAGCATGCACATCTAATTATGAAGATCAAACTTGGGAACCTAGCATTAGATCAAATCCTATTTTTATAAGAGATAAACAATTTATTATTATAACAAGTTCGATTTGATTGAATGTATTAAAAATACCTATAGCATAGATACAAAATTTTAATAACCGGCATGTGCAAACTACCATATAATTCCATAACAGGAGGACAAGCCCATTTTAATAATTAACATAAGGTAGATATTGATAGAATACAAATTAAAAGCAGTCACATCACATATAACTAACAATTATATAAAATAAAAAATAAAATAAACCGAGAACTACATATGATGGCCCACCAAAACATTTAACACAATGTTCAGAACAAATGTAAGCACAACATATTTCAATCATATTACATCAAGCGTAACTTGATACACATCCTACCTCCATGCATTACCTCAAGAACAAAATACTCGGCAAAATCATGAAAGTCATTTGGCCTGGCAAAAGTAATAGACAACCAAACATTGTCACTTCATATGGTTGAAGTTAACCCAGAGAAAGTGAAAACACAATTTTAGTAGCCTTACTTTGGGAGTCCAATGTCAGGATCAAATCTTCGACTCTTATAAAATTTCACCAAATGAAGTAGACCAGCCCAATCAGTTTCCTGCTACAAGGAAAAAAGGTCAAAATTGCAGTCAATTCATGGCGGGAAAGAAACAATTATCAGCATTTTTCTCGGCTAAAGTCCTCTAAACTAATAGTAGGCAGAACAGAGTTTCACTATTTTTAAGATTCTAATTTTAGTTAATTACATCCATGAACTTTATTGTCCCTAATATCCCAGTTACTCTATATTTACCACCACAGGAGTTCAGCTCATTATCTCTTAAGTGCATTTTAAGTGTCTGAATGTAACCGCTCCTTATATGATAAAACTTACCAGACATCAGAACTTCCACTTGTTAAATCAAGAATGGACTATTTGATTCACACCCTACTTATAGCTTTAACATATATTTTGTAATTGGTTGATATTACATAAACTCATGCTACATAAGGTAATCAAGCATTTGAATACCTCAGATGCTGTACAGGCCAATGCAAATGCAGCTTCAATTCGAACTCTCCAAAAAGCCTTGATTTAAGATAAAAAATACTCCAAACATTAATTAGGATCTAAAAGGAATCATTTAAATAAATTTACATTACAGAAAGGAATCAAAACCTTGGAGTCAGTGAGAAAATTGTTTAAGGCATTTACAACAGCAAATGATATCTGGGGCACCGCCTCTAGGGTTGTAATTGCTTGCGCCTGAGCTATAACATCTTTGTCCTTCTCTAATTGATTAATCTGAATAAGCATATCAACTACCAAGAATCAATAAATATATTCTACTACAAAAGAATAAATAAAAACATCAACATAAAAAAATAAGCATGATTACTTTCAAACAAGGCTAATATTGCTAGTTTTATATGTTCAGGCCTTGTTGTACTTTCCATAGATTAAATAGACAGGTTTCAAGTGGCAGTGGCATGATTCAGGTCTAAAAAAGAGGGCTTCAAAGCAGATAAAGACATAGTACAGGTACGCAATTGAGTCTTTTAAAATTTACAAAAGAGACTCTGCATTCAGTCATTTCACTACTTGGAAAGGTTCATGCAAAGCTTGGTTTACTCTTTTGTCTGCCAGCTAGACAACCATAATGAGTGAATCCAATAGTTCACATAACTATAATTTCAAATATCCAGAATTCCAAAAATGCATGATCAACCAGACAAATATATATAGCTTCCACAGACCAGCCCTTGAGGTTAAGTTGTAAACAAACATGCCAAATTGGCTCTTGGTGCCAACTGCTCCATGAAATACAATTGGCTAAATTAGTCCCTGTACAGGACTTATAAAAACCTACATAGTGAAAATTTCTTCAGTCAAAGAGGGCAAGGACCTCCTAATGGTAGGTCACAGATAAGTCATACACAAGCAACTTGGATTGCACAAACTACACCAACCTTGCTTTGTACCTTCAACAGGATCACAGAGGCCAACCAGCAACTCTTATTTCTCCTGTTTAAGGTTGGTTTTATTGATCAAAGGACAGGTGAGGCATAGAGGCCTCAGACCAATTTATGATCTTATTGGATGAAACCTCAGCATCATGGTAAATATAGTCAAACTCCAAGGATGTTAAAGACCAGCTAAGGAAAGTATTATGGGCTGAATAAAATACAACAAAGATATAAAAGTCTACATGCAGGAAAAGTACAAGGGTCATGCACGTGAATCCAAAAAACAAACAGACAAAAAAAATGAACGAGTGCAAGAAGTTATACCTCCCATATGAATACAATATCATAGTATAATAGTAGAGCAGTAATGTTGACCATGAACACGAAAATTACTCTAAAGAATCAAAGGCGCTACTACCATGTCATACTTACCCACATCTGAACTGGCTGATTAAAATGAATCTCAGCAAGATACTCCATTTCAGGATCTGCTCTAATCCATAATAAAGGGGACTCGGTACTGCCATATCACAGAAAGACGGAAAAAAGTCAGAATTCAATAACAAATGTCACAAAAATTAATTGGAAAGCAATCTACCTGGAGCGCATATCCATGGCAGGTACATCACCATTATCATCAGATCCATCAGGTTTTGAACCTTTCTTAGCCTTCTGGAAGCGCCTAGCAGCAAGCTTTGAGTGGCATTGAATTTCCAATAGCTGCCATGCTTCTCCAGCCATTGGTAGAATTGGATGGTCATACATACCATCAAGTTCATAGACCCTAATACTCATCATCCCAGGCCATCCAGTATCTCCATCACGATTTTCAGTATCTGGATTAATATCAAGAACTGATGCACTTGAATTTTGTGATGCTGTGCATCCCCGCAACACTGCCAATTCAACCATATTCTTCCTTTTGTTATAGGAAAACCCCATCCTTAACAGCAGCAATAAGTAATATATCAGCATATGGAAAGTAAAAAGCAATCCAAACATGAAATGAAGAGTAACAAGTCACATCCTCATATTACACCTTAGAAAAGGACATCCACATGAACCAACCCATCGAGGGAAGAACTCTTTGAGAAATGGACGTTCAAGATTTCCAACCTTATTAGCAAAGTGTCGAAACTGCATGTTAAAAATATCAATGAACAGAAAACAACAGTCAGATAAACATTATATTAACAGAATTAAAACCCAAGTGTCAGGCTTAGCAAGTATCCAAGAAATAAGATAAATTACAAGGAACATTCAATTACATTGATAATTCTCAGATTTAGTGAGATTACAATAGATAATTCTCAAGTTTAGCCTGTCCATTATCCAAGCAACTTGTAGGTCCATCATCACTAAATTATCTATCCCAGCTCATATTTGTTGTGCACAAGTCCAAAAGCTCTATATCAAGCAGGTCATGTTGCAACTTCTGTAATATTTTGAAATTTTGAATATATATGCTCCCTCCTTTCAATGCACAAAGTTGTATAGTCATGGACAATACAACATTATATCACTCCATCAAACAGTATTTACCAATAACTCTAAAACGGCAAAGATCCATATATCATATCAATCTTTTTTTCAAATAGAGAATACTAATAAAATCAACATGCCATCCAGTCTGGTCAAACAAACCCAGGGATATCCTGACATTTATATATGTCCTCTAACATAGAGAATACTAACAAAAAAACACACGATGGATTAACATGTCTTCCCAGTCCATTCTCATCCATCATCTTGGTACCAAATAAAAATTCATAAATTCTATCTATGATAGATCCATACTTTTGAAGATGTATGTAGATCAGCCCAACAGTGATAAATAAGATAATTATATTCTTAGAAAGTAACTATAAAGAATTCCTACAACAATTACACCTAGCATGCATAGATACAATGTTAGAGGCTCAACCAATATGTGTTTGAACATATACAGAAAAAGGGGGAAGGTAGAACTCGTTTGGTATTGTTAAGAGTATTTAAGCTATATTAATAAGGATATTTTAGTCTTTAGTCTTTTAGTCTCAGTGTTTCTATTAGACTATATTTTCTCTTCCTATTATATATACATGATCACCTGTCTAATAAGACAAAACTTTCCATTATTTTTCTTTCCCTTCACCATGGTATCAGAGCTGTGGTTAAGCCAGCTGTATTGTATATAAGCCTTGACAATCTTCCCCCTTGCAAGTCGGTTTTGAGAGGAGGAGTTAGGCTATGGGTGTTTTGACAGGTATGAATGTACTCCTCTGTAAATACATCCACTAATGGAAAAACTGTGTTTTATGGCTCTATTTCCATTAGAAAATTATATAGAGGCTATGTGCAGGTAAATATTCTGTAGAGTTTACTGCACTAGAATTAAATTACCTCCTTAGTGCTAAGAGTCTTCACAGGACGTGTTTTATCTTGAGCCCGAGAAACTATTGTCTGCAAAATCTGAAGATAAAAAAGAAAGAGAAACAATAATAATAACCATCAGATCTCTCAGTCAAGTACATATATAGAATAAAACAAAAAATTTACTAATGAACAGAACAAACAAAGAGTTACAAATGGGGTTAAGAAAGGAGGATGGCAGATAAAAAATACTGGGGAAAACGTGTAAAAGGCAAGGTAGAGATCACTAAAAATATCATGCCACTATATAAGCTAAATGAAATTTAAACTTCCGGGTGCATGCAAGAAGCCAACCTGATGTAGGACAGAAACGAAAGAAACTGAAAAATAAAAAAAAGCAATTAAAACACTCAAAACTCTATAATCAACTTATCATAAATAATCCTAACTGATTAAAGGCCTATTTATAGGCAACCTAAACAAGAAATCCAAATCAATTTATCATAAATAACCAGGGTAAGATCCTAACTGACTAAAGGCCTATTTATAGGCGGTAAACAAGAAATGCTAATAAAACACTCAAAACTCTATAATCAACTTATCATAAATAATCCTAACTGATTAAAGGCCTATTTATAGGCAACCTAAACAAGAAATCCAAATCAATTTATCATAAATAACCAGGGTAAGATCCTAACTGACTAAAGGCCTATTTATAGGCGGTAAACAAGAAATGCTAATAAAATCCAAATACAAATATGAGAAAAACCTAAACCTACAAGGATACTATGATATATAACATATCCCCAGGCTCAAATGCCTCTATCGATAATCTCCTAAACTACCCCAATCATCCAATTACAAACCCTAATCTCCAAAAGATACATCATAAATTAAGATGATAATTAATAATTTTTCATTCTCATCCTGCATTACCAATTTCATACGACTCTACAATTTTTCCCTGTCATTTATTGAAATTATTTGACATCAGTAAATACATTCTTTCACATAGTGTGTAGCTAATACTCAATCAGAATCAATTGAATCATCAGCCAGGTCCATAACTCACTATTTACCTTATTCATTTTCCCCTGCACAAATACAATATACTAAGGGAACCATATAGCCATCCACGCTGTTTATAAATATGCCAAATGATATTCTACAACTAAAAAATTTTAATTTAAAACAAAGATATAATTATTATACTAGTTTAAAAATGTACATCAGTAAAAGAATCCAGTAAAGAGATCAGAATAGGGAAATTTTCATATATGGAACTTCTTATACAACTGAGTTAAAATACATTTTCAACAGGGAAAAATATCAATTCGATCAGCAAAAGTAGCAAAAACGACAATCAAAGACATCCAATATATCAAAAAGACCAGAAAAAGAAATAGTGGAAATGGCAAGGACCCTCACTTTACGGAAAGATTCAGGACCCATTTGCTTTTCCAACATCTGAAGAATAGCAACCTGAACAAAGTATAGTGAAAAAGATTAATGATGTAAGTCAATGCTATACAAAGGAAACACATGACTGTACTGACATATTGCTATCTGAATAAAAAAGAAAAACTTACAGACTTCCATGATCTTATTTTTCCATATAAACCAATGCACTGTGTTCCATATAAATCCTTACAAGAAGCTGTACAGCTCAAAGCTGTCACTCCACTATTATCTGCTTTACAAACAGCACAGTTTGCCTGCAGATTTATTTGCATATGAGCATACCCAAAATGCAAATAGCATATTAACAATTTCACATTTTCAAGTTTCAACTCAGAAGAAAAAGTTCTGCAGCTACTACATATGATGAAATTAACTAAACAAAGCTTAAAAGTACCAGTTTCTCTCTTATAAAAGAAGTAATATTATTAGATAAAGAAAGAAGTACATCTAGGGAAGAGAATAAAATATCCTCAAAAAGAGACAAAAGAAAAGGGAAAACGTGCAAGAAGGCTCAAAACATAACAATGTTGACCAATCTCTCTGCATGTCGGGCATTGAGACCCGATTTAGACAACCATGGGTCAAACACCAAAGAGAGGCACAAGTTATGACCCTATCCCATAAAATGTGTTGGACCCGATTTAGACAACCATGGGTCAAACACCAAAGAGAGGCACAAGTTACGACCCTATCCCATAAAATGTGTTGGGGTAAAGAGATAGCCTTAAAAATAGCAGCATGTCTAAAATTAACATTTGAAGCACAAAAACACTTATAAATAGAAAACGAAAAAACATTAGTCAAAAAACAGATATTCCCATGAGAAACCTCAGTAAGGTCATTATATGGTCAAATATGAGAAGTAAATTTGACCATAAAGAGCAGAATACCTTGAGCATTTGAAATTATGTAATGGAGAGAAAACCAACAAAACAAAACAATTTTGAAAAATACAGGAGACAGAAACTTAAAAAAAATCTGCTTGACCCAACAGAATTGAAAGGAGAAACTTGAATCCAATAGAAAGCAGAAGAGCCCTAAAAATGCAACCAAGCATATTATGAATGATAAATATGCCCCCTCAAACTACTGGCCAGTAGCACCATTATGCCACAATCATTTCTCAACTGTAAAGAGCACAGAATCATAATTATAACAGTCTACGTAAATTAATTCATTTTCATAGATCAGACTAACCCAAAAAATAATACTAACCTTGTATCTTCGATACCGTGCCTCATTATTTCCCAAATGTTTCTTAATAAAAAAATCTGTCAAGAAACCAGCAAGGCCTTCCAAGAGCCACTCTGACAATAAGCATTCATCAACCATGTTAATAGAAACATATTTTCTGCAAAACTTACAAAGAAGAAACTATAAACTCTAAGCAATCAAAAACCAAGTACGCAGTAAGAGATTATCCTCCACTTAGTTACCATCATTTGTAGCTTCAGGCGTGATATACACACCAAACCACTGTCTTGCAAGGGCATATGCAAGTTTTATCCTCGTATCAATAGTCTGTCACAACAAAAACTAATGTTCAGCATTAAGCTGGAGAAGCAGGTAAATTATCAACTAAAAATTCCCACTTGAAAGAAAATTAGTTTGATGGACAATTAAACATGAAGACTGGTCAAACTTCACTGCAAAATGCATGCATGAAGATATCATTAGGCAAAATCACTTGTCCTTAGAATCGATAATAGCAAAAAGAAAAATAACTTGACACGCAACTGGTGAAGGAGAGGAAAATGAAGTTATCAGATGTTGAAGAAAGGAAGTCTTAATAAGCAACAATTATCCATCAACAGAAACTTTGACCCCAGAGAACCACTTTCAAAACTCTGTTTATTGTATAGATGAGTATTAGACAAATTAGTATCGGCGAAGCCATTGTGTAGCACATCATTCTGCCACCAAAATTTTGGACCAATCCAAGTTTCTAAAAATTAATCTCATTCAGATCAAACAAGGGATCCCCTATTTAACAACCATCCACATCCTGCCCGCTTCACATACTAACCTACTAACCGAGTGCAGGAATGTCAAATCAATTAATAACAAAATATAATAATATCAGATATTTTGAGCTGAATTGCGAGCTCAGAGTGCTCCAGATATGAGTCACATGTATAAAGAAAAATTGGTCGGGACTAGTAATTCTTTTACTTGACCGACATGATTATTCCTACACCAATAGCTTAGTCAGCCTTCACTTTTCTACATACCAAAACAAAAGTAAGTTAAGACAGACAATCTAGTCCCACTACATAAAACTTCCAGGCAACTTCTGCTAATAACTCCATCCATGCTACATATGCAATTGTACATCAACAGTACCATTAGATATGGGAATGTTCACTCAGGAAGAATCTAACTGAAAATGATATAAGAAAAAAAGGAATTTAAAAATTTAAATAATGATCTGACCTGGTCAAGAACCTTCTCATCAAACAAAGCTTGAGAACTAAATATGCTAATAGAAGCTCCTAAGCTTAATGACGAAACTGCCATCTCCGGCTCTATGAAGACTTGCTTGTATGAGTCAAATGGAAAGTCTACAGAAAGGTAATCCTTATAGCAGCTGTTCACCAACAAAAAACCAACTGTTACCAAATTTTAAGATAAGCAACCTGTTCTAGGCCAGGAAAATAGCAATTAACATATGTCAAACCTGAATGCACTATGGAAAAATTCCACAGTATTCCGTAGCTTCGACAGATTAGGTAGCAAACACATATGTGATATTTGACTAATTTGGTGGTCCGGAAGAATTTGAAATGGGGCAACAACCAAAGATATCCACCTTGCAGCAACTGGTACATCCAATTTGTAGACATATGTTTTCCGAGGAGGATTATCCTTGCTTAAAACCTGAACAATTGTATTTATAAAAGAAAGGTAATTAAAACATCAAGTAGACTAAGTCTGCAAGAAATATAAAAGAAAAAAAAAATTAGATAAGCAAACTATGTATCACATGTCTTTTCACATAAACAGTATTTTAGCTTGGCTAATCCATTCAAGAGCACTTAAGATATAAAAGGTTCGCTTCCATTATCCATATCCTTATACAGCACTAGTTTAAGGGCAAGTAGACACATCATGCCTGAAAACACTTAAGATTCTTACAGCAAATTACCATAATTTTTACCAAATACATACAAAAATCCATGTCACGTGCAAGATGAAGATCACAATTTCTGCAATAAGAACACAATTTGCCCAAAAAATCACAAACTATATGGCATATTCTACCCATAAATCTGAAAAGGTCCATAAGACTAGAAGATTTTAACAGCCATCGAGCTTGATTTACATTGAGTAAATTAGATAGACTACCTTTAAGGTATAACAAAACTACAGAGATCTTTACTTCACTCTAGCAAAATAAAAAAACAGGCCGTTATTTCAACATTTAACATATGGGAACCCACCGCCCCCTTCTAGTTTCTAAATTTAAATAAACCTTCATTATTTTAAATTTAAAATAAAATAAATCTCCATCTTATTTTAAAATTTAAAATCAGGCACGTACAATTTTGAAAACAGAAAAGGAGGTACGAGAAAATTCATCAAACACCAAACTCTATGTAATTTCCAATAAAAAGTATAGACATGAGTCTAACAGATGAAATAATTATGTGGCTATGTGTTGAAGCCTAAATAATCTACAGGTTCAATAGAGTGGTTGAACACTACATAGATTCCCTTTAATATAGAATCAGTACACTCAAAAAAGAATTACACTAGCTTATTACTAGTGGCTTTTAAGTCCTGTCCTTTTCTTTTTTTGCTTTATGAAAAATAACATTTATAAAGATCTGCCACAGTGGATAAACCAGGTAGTCCACCAGTAGTACACACTAGACATCAAGAAATCCTCTAGGCACAACAAATAAAAATAAGGGGGAAAATATATTACAAGGAAAGGCCATAAAAGAAAAGAATGCCTCTAAGAGACAAGAAGAAAGCACTGAAACCCAACTGTAAAGGTTCAGATCCCTTTGGTACATGTTTCTATCCTCTGAATATTGCCCTATTTATTGCCAACCAAATGCACAGCTTATAAAATGAGGCATTACTCTCCACACCCTCTAGTTTTTCTTAAATAATCCTCCTTCCAGCATAATAAATATACTGTTGCTGGCCTGACCAAGAAAACGCCAAATAAAAGAAGATAAGAACCCTGTAACTCCTAAGAAACACAACAGCTAATAAGCAGCCAGTCAGTAGTTTCTTCACTGGTTAGGCATAAAAAGCACCACCTTGCTGTAGATTTGCCTCTTCATTTCTCAATTGAAAAACTCATCTGCATCCACTAAGAGTGCTATTTTAAGTGGTATCTTGACCTCCACTAATCCCCTTGAATGAACACATTGTAAAGTAAAAGTAACTTCATCCTTCATAAGCTCCATCCCCTTGAATGAACACATTGTAAAGTAAAAGTAACTTCATCCTTCATAAGCTCCAACAGAATCAGCTGGTCTCCAACATATTCTATCTCCAAATCATTCAGATTTTGTAGAAAACCAAGCACCCCAGGATATCCCATCCAGAACTTTCAAGCGTAGTCACCCATAACAGCCACTTCAATGAAATACGAGGCAAGCAGAACATAAAATGAAGCCTTCAAGGGAATCAGGGAACTTCACAGATATCTCCCATTCCCCTCTTCAAAAATTGTGAACTGGGGGAAGGAGTCACACACCCAGGAAATTGCCTGCCACACTTTTACACTAAGAGAACACTTAAAAACCCACCCAAATCATTCAACTCTTTTTCAACTTTCCCACACATCAGCTTCATGATATTTATTCCTCTGTTCCACTTACCTAGCCATGCTTCCTCATTCAATAGCCTTTACAAATTTCCATCAATGCACTTAAGTTCGTCATCTCTAATTATTGTCAACCTCATTTAAGGAGTGTATCCATGAAGGTGAGGCATTCTATTAGTATTATACTTGGGGTGATTTTTCATAATTTTGAAATTTTGTTTGTAAGTTACATAGTTTATTATTCATATGCTCACAAATAGCATCAATCAGAGGTGACTATCAATGATCATAATTTCCTCTTTCGCAAATCATTATCAATACCATTCAGGGAGAATAGTTACCAAGGGAATGCACAATTGCTTCCATTGAAGTGACTTCTTATATCCACAGCTGTTTGTTTAGAAGTTACTCAGTACTTCATTCAGATACTCACAAACAGCATCAACCAGAAGATAACATCAACCATAATAATTTAGGGGTTGTTTGGAACGATTTTTGTTTTATTATTTTTTAAAATAGATTTTGAAAATAACTCTAAAAAATAGTTTTATAGAACCAAAAAAAAAAAACTTGTTTGGGTAAAAATATATTTTATCATTTGTTTTTCGTGTTTTTTAGAAAACAGATGACGAAAACAAGCCAAAACACGCAAAAATTATTTTCGTTTTTTTATTTTCTAGTCATTGTTTTCGAAAACAGTTTTTAAAAAACAACTGATGAAAACAATTACTCAAATGAATTTCTTTGTTTTCACATAACAAAAAAAGTTTTTAAAAACAAACCAAACAGGGCCTTACTTTTTCGTCTGAGGGAAGGTGTCCTATCCTTTTTCCTTTTCTCCCTTAGTAACTATTCTCCCTGAATGGTCAAAATATAAAGCTGCCCCAAAATTAGTCAATACTAAATGTACTTGATGGAAACCCAAAGCAATAAAACAGATATGCACCAAGAATTACTGATGAACACTGATATATTGATAGAAACAGTGCCAAACGACACTGGAAATACACTGGAAAGTAATATCAGGGAAAGAAATATAAGCCAAATACAAGAATAGAACACAGATGGAATCTCACAGGAAACACCTCACTAACACAGGTAATGAAGCAAACTGAATGAAGAACATAACTCCCCAGCCACAGCCGGGCCAAACTAGCCTCCCCCCAAAGACAACCACAATTCTCTCCGTCCCCCATTTGTAGCCCTCAGCTGCCTTTTATCTTCTCGACTACAGGACAAACCATATTGCCAGATAACCCATTCTCTCTCTCCCATGCATAACCAACCCCAAAACTTACGGAAT
>JASKGM010058070.1:0-18388 GCA_034509205.1 Ceratonia siliqua | reverse complement strand
TATGACAAGAAACTCCCAAAGTATTTGTGGGCAGAAGCAACTAATACCTCAGTCTACTTGCTAAATAGACTTCCTACTAAATCACTGGAAAATAGAACTCCAATAGAAGCTTGGACTGGGATCAAACCCTCAGTAAGTCATCTCAAGGTATTTGGCTCTCTATGCTTTGTTCATATTCCCACTTGCAAAAGGAACAAACAGGAAGAGAAATCTGTAAAGGGAATTCTGGTTGGCTATAGTGACCTGTCAAATGGTTACAGAATCTTCATGCCAGAAACCAAAACTGTGGAAGTAAGTAGAGATGTGAGATTTGATGAAGAGACAAACTGGACTTGGGAAGCAGAAACCCTCCCTAAAACCTTTAAATTGCCGGAACTTGACCAATTCATAGCCAACAATGAGGATGAGACTGAGGAAGATCTTGGAATTAGGGGCACCAGATCTATCTCAGAGATCTACCAAAGATGCAATAGTGCACTTTGGGAACCAATGTGCTATGAAGAAGCTATGAAGGATAAGGAGTGGTTAGAAGCTATGAATAAGGAGTTAAGGATGATTGAGAAAGCAAACACTTGGAAATTGGTCACTAAACCAGAGGGAAAGAAAACTCTAGGAGTCAAATGGGTCTTTAAACTAAAAATGGACTCCAAAGGGAACTTCAGCAAGTACAAGGCTAGATTAGTGATGAAAGGGTATCACCAGCAGTTTGGTATTGACTACTGTGATACCTTTGCACCTGTTGCCAGACTGGATACCATCAGATTGTTGTTTGCCTTGGCAGCCCAAAAGCACTGGAAGTTGTGGCACCTAGATGTGAAGTCTGCCTTCCTGAATGGGTATCTTAAGGAAGAGATCTATGTTGATCAACCCGAAGGTTTCATTGTAAGTGGCTGCGAAGAGAAGGTCTACAGACTGTACAAAGCTTTTTATGGGCTTAAGCAAGCCCCAAGGGCATGGTACAGTAGAATTGACAGCCATTTATGCAGCAATGGTTTTACTAGAAGTGATAATGACAACACACTCTATGTTAGAGCTCTGTCAAATGGTGGACAATTAATCATCTCACTTTATGTTGATGATCTGCTAATTACTGGAAGTGATGAAGTTGAACTCAACAAGTTTAAAAGGGAGATGGAGAGTCAATTTGAGATGTCAGATTTGGGAGTACTTAGCTACTTTCTCGGCTTAGAAGTAATCCAAAGTGAAAGTGGAATTTTTCTGAGCCAAGAAATTTTTGCAAAAGAGATTCTTAAGAAGTTTAAGATGCTGGATTGTAAGCCTGTTGATACACCCTTGATGGCCAATGTCAAACTGCTTAGAGATGATGGAGCAGAAACAGAAGAAAGCTTCAACTATAGAAGTCTAATAGGAAGTCTACTGTACCTGACTGGAAGCAGGCCAGACTTGATGTTTCCAACAAACATCCTATCTAGATTCATGCAAAAACCCAGTACTGCTCACTCTTCTGCAGGTAAGAGAGTACTTAGGTACATAAAGGGCACTATGGGTCTTGGAGTGTGGTACAAGGCTGGGGAGAAAGGAGAACTGCAAGGGTTTGTGGACAGTGATTGGGCGGGCTGCATGGAGGATATGAAGAGTACTAGTGGATACTGCTTCTCACTTGGATCAGGAATGTTCTGTTGGAACTCCAAGAAGCAAGAAGTGGTAGCTCAATCCACAGCTGAGGCAGAATACATTGCTGCCTCAGCTGCCGTCAATCAAGCTATTTGGCTAAGGAAAATTTTAGCTGACTTGGGTGTGAAGTTGGAAGAAGCTACTATAATTAAGAGTGATAGCAAATCAGCTATTGCCATAGCAGAGAACCCTGTGCAGCATGGGAAGACTAAACATATACTAGTCAAATTCCATGCCATTAGAGAGGCCAAAAAAAAGAAAGAAGTGAAGCTAACATACTGCAGGTCAGATTTACAAGTTGCAGACATCCTTACAAAGGCCCTTCTTAAGTCCAAATTTGTGGAATTTAGATCATCCATGGGAGTTGTTAGCAAAAGCTTCAAGGAGGAGTGTTAATGTATGAAGCTTTTGGTGCATGTGACTTGCTGATGTTTTTAGGGTGCCGTGGTGGCAGTGTTCCTTATTGGCTGCTTTTATTACTTTTCATGTATTAGTGTAAACTGTTTTTGTATGTTGTCATTTGCCTTTTGCATGTCAGTTTGTTTCTAGTTCCTTTTGTATGCTTTGCTAGCTGTCTTAGCTTTGGTGTACTCTCTGGTTTAGATGTACTGTATTGTCCATCCCTTGGACTCTTATATGTTGAATGAAGTAGTATGGAAATTCATCCCGCCATTTACAAGTTCACCTTGTTCTTTTCTCTCTTGTTGCACACTTCATCTCCAACATAAAGTAATTAACTTATTATCTTATTCCTCCAGTTTTTGTTAATTTCCTTACATCTTTTGTAATTAGTATAATTCCTGAATTTTATTGTGCAACATTAATATTTATGCATGTGCTTATGTTCATGATATGGGAAAAGGTATATATGGATAAATATTTAGGCTGAGTAGGTTGTACAGTTCAAACATATAGTAATTACCAGGCTGCACAGCAGGAAGCAGCTTATTCCATGAAATCTAAATGCAAAGCAACATAACATGCACACTTGAAGAACGAGCTTAAGAAATTCAGAAGATCAGAGAGCAATATATATACAAGTTTATGCTTTTATTCTAATCGATCAGTAGATAGTAACGAAAGTAACCTGGAAATTACACCTATCTAATATCTATGGCCACGGCAATGACGGCCACGAACAAGATATCCTCGACGCCGACCATTTACAGTAACGTATTCATGCAGGTTATCACAGGTGGCTGCTCGGCTCAACCTGCCTCGCTCACGATCCAATCTTGTAAAGATCTCTTTCTTTCCCTCTATTCGAATCTCCGAAAGTGCAGTTAAGAATCGCTTCCAATCCCTCGCCGTCCAATGTGTAGGGAACAGTTCATAGTTCATACTGTTGCTCAGGTACGATATATTATATCCATAAGCCCGCAGATAGTCCCAATACACATATCTCTCTAGTATCCCTGAAACTTCCCTTAATAATGCACCCAAGTCTGGGATGCGGCTGCACTCAAAATATATCAGTAAAGAATTATTATTCACATTTAATGCCACTTTTTCAGGCCTTTTTTCAAGAACTATAACTCCTTCACGCAAGGGTGCTAAGATGGGTAAACAGTGAGTTGGAACTGCTTTATTAATCCCATTATGTGGATAAAACAATCTAGTGACCCCAACGACTCTAATTGCTTTGAGTCTCATAGAAAATTCTTCCCAAGGAACTGTTATCCATGAAGGATCTTCGACTAAACTTCCAACTGGGAAAATCTCTTCTTCCTCAACCCCATTATTCGGGCCCTCGAACAGTTCCCTATAGCTTAAGGTATAACCATAAAATGAAAAATGTTTACGATGTTCCTCCCTAACAATTTCATCCACTTTTGTAAGTAAGTCATCAAAAATTCCAATCTCATGCTTGTCTATAAGATCATATAGAATTCCATTAATGTATACAAGCACCTCCCACTCTTCTATTAAGAATGGTTCAGGCCCACCGCCACCGCCACCCCCGCCATTAGCACCTTCAAAATCCCCATCACCACCATTTCCAATCGGGTCACCACCTTCCCCGGCACTTTCAGTCTCAGTCTCAGTCTCAGTCTGACTCCCACCATCTCCGCTATCCCCGGATGGTTCTTCAGGTATGTAATTTTGTGGCATAGCTGAGGTTCCTGCACCATCATCAACCTGCGCCAATACATGACGGCACAGTATGTGTCAATCCTAATTGCGCCATAGAATTAAAAGAAGAAGAAGTGTATATTGCATGCATGAAGCTACAATAAGTAGATATTGTTAGTAGACTGTACTCTGTATATATATAATAAATAAATCAAATGAATTATATGAATGAATATGTAAGTACGTCAACTTACACTTAGAATTCACAATCCTATCTTTTGACATGCTTATATATCCACTAATATTAACTTTATTTTTTTTTTATAAATAGGATCTACTAAGAATTTCTTGGCAAATGACGCAAAATATAATGTGTCACTTAACAATAATGGAAGTTATGGACGGTTCTCATATAGTCTTTGTACATAGAAACGATGCTTAAATTTATTTCAACCATGATCGAGTCAACTATTTGCGAGGGTTCGTCGTCTTCCGTGGTGGAAGAGTACTCTGCAGCATGATTGGGCAAAACCGCTTCCCTCCGTTGTCTCTTTCTCGGCATTTGGGAGCTGCCTTCATCCTCCACGTCTTCCGACCCCGCAGACTAAATTCAAAATCACCAAATTATCAACCTTTCCAAATTCTAATGTACTTTCTTCAAATTACAGAGAAATCACAGCAGCATAAAAGAGAGAAAAGAAACAATTTTTTTCTTGGGTAAAACGTACTTCTGGTTGATGTGAACTCCGATCCTCAACGTTTGAAGAAGTCTCTGTATCTTGTGGAGAACTTAAGCTAGAAAATTCCTTCATGTACAGATGGGACACAGAGTTAGTTGTTGAAGCCGTGTCTCCAACTGGTATGATCTTTGAAAATTGACTTCCAGAATCGACTAGCAGAGACGGAGTGAAACGTGAAAACTCAATCTTTGAACATTCTGGGTATGTCTCCGAATGAAGGTTAGAAAATGCAAGACCAGAATCGACTGCAAAATTACTTGGCCATTGCTTTGCGGTTGATTGCGAATTCAAATCGGCGCAACTCAGATCAAAATGTTGATTTCTTGAAACTTGAGAGAGTTCAAACGCTGACGCTCTGTTTTCCTTTCCTCTGACTGCTCCCTCTCCTATTTTCCCAAGCTCCTCACGAACACCAAGCTTACCTGAAACAACATGGTTTCCAGTAATCACTGACGATATTTTGAGATTTCCAACGCCGGACATCGAATTTTCACCGGGAAATTGTTCGACAGAAGCAATCTCCGATTTGGTTAAAGCTTCAGAACCTTCATTTGCTTTGGTTTCTTTTGGATTCTTGCTCAGTTTTCCAGTTATAAACTTCAAAAACAAACTCGTCTGCTCAAAAACTTTGGAAATCATAGAAGCAAGTGGCCTCGGAGAGACTAGGCGTCTTCTTTGAATGTAAGGTGCAGGTTCCAGTCTGAGCAGCTTCTGCTTCAATGCATTCCACGTGATTGTCATTGTTGTTTGGCTAAGGAGAATGTGAGAAAATTTCAGGTGGTATCTTATGGTCCTTAGTTCAGTTCGCAGAGGATGAGGAATGATAAATATGAGAAGAAATAAGAGAAAGAACCTGAGCAGTGAGCAGTGATGAATATATGAGATGAAAGAAGAGAAAAGAATCTTTATAATTCAGTTTAAAATGGATATTAAAGCATAACCAACTTAACTAACTGCTTTCATTAAAAAAAAAAATATATATATATATATATATATATAAAATTAATTAATTAATTAATTAATTAATTAATTAATTAAAACAAATGTCATCTGAATTATTAATTTTGTTTGTGCAGAATAAAACTTTTATTTGTTTATTTTTAGAATAAACAATATATTCTGTAATTACGCACGCACATGCAAAATAAGAAAAATTAGAAATATTAATTCATAAGCCCATGCAGGACGTGAGGCCTTGTATGCTTGAACTAAAACTAGGAGAACTTGTAATAAGAAAAAGAAAAGGACTAAAGAGGCTTCTTGGATTCTGACATCTAATATCTTAGTTATGCATATATTTGTCTTTGGATGCTAGGATAGTTATATATTTAATTTTGTTTATTTTAGATGATAAATAAAAAATTTAAATAAGTATGAGAATAAAAGTTAATAAAGTTTTATATTTAAAATTGTTTTTAAATTAAGACCAGATTCAACCACAATAAGACCGTTCACTGTTCAGTTTAGAACTTAAAGTTGACACCATAAAGTCCAAAATTTATAATCTTAATTTATTTTCTCCGGTATTTGACAATTAATATTTTAATCTGTTAAAATATTATGTTTTTAATTGTCTTAAAGTTAAACATTTTTAAATTGATTTTTTAAAAATCAATTTTACTTCAATTTTATCATTTTGTTAGCTTAATTAATTAAGAACTACCTAAATTATTGACATTGATTAAGAGATATTGTAAATTTTTTGCACTCATTTCTAATGCATCTATAATTTTGACAATTCTTTATTATTTTTAATTTTAAGATGAAATTAATTTTTAAAAAATTATATTGAAAACAATTTTAAAAGGCTATTGAAAAAAGTTATATGAAAATAGCAGCAAACTATTAATTTACTCTAAAAAAAATCTAAGAGGACACTTTTGCCATTGAAGTTTGATGGCAAGACCTCAGACATGTTATGCGTTATTTAATTTCCTTGCAAAGCTAATTATGAATTTAATAGCTGAAACCTAGATACAAAAAACTGAATAATATGCATGCTTTCATGAGCTTAATTAAACAAATTCAGAAGATCATAGAGTGATATATGTATAGTAGTAATTATCAGATATCAACATCCAGATTGTAACTTAGTATCAGCTAAAGCCTGGAAATTACAGAGCAGAGAATTAGTTCCACAACACCTATGTATGGCCAGGAACAAGAGCAAGATATCCTGGACGCTAACCATTACTAGTAGCCTCGTTCATGCTGCAATCTCTGAAAGATATCAACTCTTCCGCGTAGTCGAATCTCCGAAAGTGCTGTTAACAAGTCCGGCCATTCCCCCCCCAACCAAACCGTAGGAAACAGTTCCTCTCCCAAACTTTTGCTCATGTACGAAATATCAAATCCATAAACCCTCATATACTCCGCATCCTCATGTCTCCTTAGTATATCAAAAGCTCTCATTAATAACGATCTCACGTTTGGGGTGTCGCCGCTGTTGGTGTCAAAATATGTCATAAATCTTTTGTTTACAACTAATGCCACTTTTTCAGGCACTTTTTCAACAAGCTCTGCCTCAGTTACAGTTTCCATTGAGTCAGTTCCATTTTCCAGGGGTTTTGACTTGGGAAACAAATTACATGGCATTGATTGACGAATTCCATCTACAACATAATCAAGTCTTGGTTTCCACAAGACTGTAATTTCAGTAAGTTTCGCTGAAAATTCTTCCCAAGAAATTGATACCCATGCAGGATCCCCCACTAAACTTCCAACTAAGAAAAGCTCTTTTTCCCTAAACCTATGCTGGCGCCGGCTTTCCACCCTCTCCATATAGCTTTTGGTACAACCATAAAATAGAAAATGTCCTGAATGAAGCACTTTAAGAATGTTAAAAAGTTTCATATGTAAGTCCTTAGGAGTTCTAACCTCATTCATGTTTATAAAATCACATAGGTCTCTATTAACGTAGACTTTCACCACCCGCAGCCCTGCTTCGTTAGGATCAGCCCCGCCACCCCCGACATCGTCAACATCAAAATCCTCACCACTGTCACTCCCACTTTCACTTCCCTCCTCACTCTCACTCCCACTCGTAGCATCTCCTCCAATACCCCAAGATGGTACTACAGGAAAGTCATTTTGTGACATACCTGAGATTCCTTCATCATCATTAGCCTGTGCCAATACATGACGAATCACAGTATGTGTCAGTCCAAAGTGTATATTGCATGCATGAGGCTACAATATTTAGAAGATAATAAATTCTTAAGGAAACTCCGTCTAAAAAAAGTTAGATCAAATAAACTATAAATGAAGATATAATTATATAAACATGTTAAAACTCAGTGTGAGTCTGCGAGACATCTAATGATTAACTTGATTTATTTATTCTTGATAAATTGGGTGTATCTAAAAATTTCAAAATTTAATGTGTCACTTAACAATGGAAGTTATGGAGGATATGATTCTCTCGGAGTCTTTGTGCATAGAATATATGTACTTTAACTGAAACTAATTTGGTTTCATTCTTCCGACGTTTTCTCAGCCAACAGAAACAGGGGTTAATTATATTTCAATCATACTAACCTCACCGATGGAATCAACCATTTGCAAGGGTGCTTTCTGAAGAATAAGTTCGTCATCTTCCTTGGTGGAAGAACACGTTGCAGCATTATTGGGTAAAACCACTTCCCTCCGTTGGCTCTTTCCCGGCATTTGGGAGCTGCCTTTATCCTTCTCGACTTCGAACCCCACAGACTAAAATCAAATTCACCAAATTACTAAGCTCTCCAGATTCTAATTTAGTTTCTGTTTGCTAATTAATAACAGAGAAATATGGCAAGAAATAAAAGAAAGAACTTAACATAACACGTTTTTATCAATGACTGATATCTCTTTAAATTGAAGAAAACGTACTTCTGATTGATGTGAACTCTCATCCTCAACGCGTAATTCGATCGCTATATCTGGTGGAGAACTTAAGCTACAAAACTGCTTCATGTGCCGAAGGGACAGGTAGTTAGTTGTTGAAGGTGTTTCTCTAACCGATCTGATATTTGAAAATTGATTTCCATAATTGATTCGCAGAGACGGAGTGTAACGTGAAAATTCAATCTCCGAATGAAGGTCAGAAAATGCAAGACCAGAATCGACAGTAAAATTGCTTGACCATTGCTTTGCAGTTGATTGATCATTCAAATCGGCGCAACTCAGATCAAAATGTAGATTTCTTGAAACTTGAGAGAATTCTAACTCCAATGCTCTGTTTTCCTTTTCCTCTCCTAGTTCCCCAAACTTCTCGCAAACCCCAAGCTTACCCGAAACGACATGGTTTCCAGTAATCGATGTCGATATTTTCAGATTTCCAGAGGCGGACATTGAATTTTCACCGCCACAAGTGATCTCCGATTTCGTAATAGCTTCGGAACCTTCATTTGCTTCGGTTTCTTTTGGATTCTTGCCTCGTTTTCCAGTTATAAACTTCAAAAACAAAGTCAAATGCTCATAAACTTTGAAAATTATAGAAGCAAGTGGCGCCGGAAAGATTAGGCGTCTTCTGATGTAAGGTGCAGGTTCCAGTTTGAACTTCTGCTTCAATGTGCTCGTGATTGTCATCGCGGTTTGGCTAGCGAGAATCTGAGAGAAAATGTCTGGTGATATTCTTGGGGTCCTTAGTTCAGTAATTCAGTTTGAAGGAGGATGAGATTTCTCTCATATACTGAGGAGTGTTGAATCTATGAGAAGAAAGAAGACTTTGAACCAAAAGATGGAGGGAGAGAAGGAGAAAGAATTTCATCTGTAAAAGATTGGGGAAAGTATGGGTCCCACTTAACAAAAACGGCTATTAAAGCAAAACTAATTTAACTAACCAATCTGCTTCCTTTTTTATTTACGCAAAAATAAGATTAATATTATATTACGTGATTTATTAATATATTATTTATATTTTTCTTTTCTCCTTCCATTTTCATGAGAGCTAGAGGATTTTTTTTGTCTTTTTAAAAAAAATTAAATTTACTTAAATTATCCTATTTTTTTTCTTGAAATTAACCATAACTTTGCATCTTAATTACACCACTGGTGTTTAAATACGCATAGCATATCACTTTATATACATATAATATGAAAATTAAGAGTGAAAAAAATACACAACTATGAGTTTCTTTAGATTAATTTAAATATTAGCAAGAAACTTACTAATTATAATTTTGTTGTTGTTCAATAATATTATTTTTTGATTATCTTGCACATGATCAATCAAAACTAATTTTCTCATTGTGATTGTCTTAAGATGCAGACTTACATATTTAATTACTAGGCTAAATCTTTAGGAATAGTAATTATTATGTTAGAAATTTAAGCAATTAAAAAATTGCAATTACAAATTTACATTTGAATATAATTAATAAATGAGACAATCTATACAAATATGACATTCAAATGTCTTCTAGGAAATGTATTTACAGGAGAATATGGAGAAAAAATTTCATATTGGTAAAAGGTAAATATAGAACTATGTTAATTGCATGATTTCATTTTTATAAAGTTCACAATTATTTTGTAGTTTTTTTATAAAAATAAATTAAAATGAAAGAGAAAAGCAAACTCCCTCC
Organism: Ceratonia siliqua; assembly: GCA_034509205.1. NCBI lineage: Eukaryota > Viridiplantae > Streptophyta > Magnoliopsida > Fabales > Fabaceae > Ceratonia > Ceratonia siliqua. The sequence continues at coordinate 8,376 of JASKGM010058070.1, read as the reverse complement.
ACACGGAGGCAGCTCAGCATGAAAGAAACGGCGGAATATCGTAGAACATTCATTTGCATGCTCTCTCCTTTTTATCAGAAACACCCACTAAAACCTCTTACCTCTGCTTTACTTTATAGGCCTCTTCTCTCTGTTCTCGCCTGGTGCTAGCAATGGCTGATTTCAGGTCGAAATTCTTGGAGTTCTATAACGTTTTGAAATCAGAGCTCCTCCAGGACCCAGCTTTTGAACACAACGAAGACTCTCGTCAAAGGGTCGAGTGGGTATTCCTTGATTCTTTCTTCGTTTATAAGATATTGATGTTGGGGTAAATGATCACTGTGTTGTAATTCCTAATTTCATTGCTTTTGATGCTTAAAAGGTTCAAACTTTGTTGTTATTTGTTCGAAAAGAAACTTGGCTGCTATTTTTCTGGCTGAATGTATTCCCGGTTAACATCAACCAGTGGATAAATTCATACACTGAGTTGAATGGGAATATAATTTAGCCTAAACTTCGGAATCTGGTTGGGGGAATTTGGATGAATTATGTTATTCTATTAACATTATTAACTGAATACAGAATACTCAAGGTCGGCAGTTGACATTTGACTGAAATGAAGTAGGTGATATATAGTTAATTGTACACACCGCATTGAACAAGCTTTAGGCAGTCAACAAGAAGGGTCGAAATTTGCCTCTTGGGTCCAAGTCAGCTTGTTAGTTTATCTGTTATTTTTAACATTTTCTTGAGTTCAAAAATAATGTTCTTGACTCATCTAAAAAAAATTAAAAAAAGAAATATATTTTCTGTGTTACAGACTGTAAAATTTGTTGGCTTGAGGATGATAACAAAGAAGAACAGTTTGTCTTGTAAACTGCTTAGGAAAATAGATTAAGAAGGCACTCATATTTAAAAGAGAGGGACAGAAGACATAACACAACTGAAGTTTCTAAGTCCGCAAATGTTTACATTATCCATGGCCCGTGGCACAACTTTGACTCCATTCTTCATATCATCAGTTATCAATCAAAGGTTTTCTTTACCTTTTGCAGAGTTTTGTGTAGAAGGTAGAAGTATCAATATCGTTTGCAGAAGTGTGTTTGTCATATTCCATCTATATTACCAATGATTTTATTCTGTCCCGCCCGAAGTCAAACTGGCCCAAGATAACTGATACACCGAGCTACATTGCCCAAAAGAAATGCCCAAGTTGTCTTAGTAGTCAGCTCATAGTGTTTACTTACCATCATCCAATTCCCTAAATATCCAATCTGGGACTTGGTGTATCACACTATTTGTGTTGTAATGTGCTTGTTTGTGATTCTGTGTAATATCTCAATGCAAGTGTAGAGCTGTACGTTTCTGCTATTTGACCTGTTTAGCTCTTCGTTCTTCTCTTGTACATATGAGATATGACATTTAGTAAGCTCTATCTGCATCTTATTGCCTTACAGATGCTGGACTACGATGTACCAAGAGGTGCGAATAAGCATATAAACTAAAAGAACTGCTTTACTATGTTTAATTATTCCTTTCTGCTGGAGCTACAACCTTCCAAGGAAGAGGAACCACATTCACTGAAGTAGGTTTATAAAAGTTTCATTTCTTTTCAACTATGCTTATCACTTCATTGTGGCAGGAAAGTTCAACAGAGGACTATCTGTCATCGACAGCTACAAATTGTTGAAAGAAGGACAAGAACTAAGTAATGAAGAATTTGTTCTTGCCTGCGTTCTTGGTTGGTGCATTGAATGGGTACAACTTCAGTTCCTTACTGCATCTATTGATCAAACTAAACTTTATCATTCTGTTCTTATTCTTTTTTAGCAATAAATTTTGCATGCTTTTTAAATATTTTTTGCAGCTTCAAGCGTATTTTCTCATCCTTGATGATGTCACGGATAGTTCTCTTACCCGCCGAGGTCAACCTTGCTGGTTCAGGCCACCAAAGGTGTGCCACTTTTATTGAGTGGGCTATTTAAATTTAATTTGTTACTGCAAAAGAATTCTGTTTGTTACTTTCTTCTTTTTCGCAGTATAATCTAACTCCTTTAAATACTAATGAATAATGATAGGTAGGTATGATTGCTGTGAATGATAGTTTACTACTTCGCAACTATATTCCCAGAATTCTTAAGAAGCATTGCAGGGGAAAACCTTATTATATTGATCTGCTGGATTTATTTAACGAGGTGGGGTCTCATATAATGCAAAGATGCATTGATGCAAACATAAGTTTTCTTTTCTTATTTATGTACCAAGAGTTGATATATTATTTATCCTTGTATAAAGGTTGAGTTCCAAACCACCTCAGGACAAATGATAGATTTAATTACCACACTTGAAGGCGAAAAGGATTTATCAAAGTATTCCTTGTCTTTGTAAGTTAGTCTAAGATGCTTTGTTCCAATATGATTTGATCCTCACATTAATTAGTCCTTTATGAATTTTGACATTTCAAATGGTTGTAATATCTTGCAGGCATAATCGCATTGTTCAGTACAAAACAGCTTATTACTCATTTTACTCTCCAGTGAGTAAAATGTTCATTTGTTGCTGAAGTTTTAGTGAAAAGGCTACAAAAGCAACTTGTTTCTTCCAATTAAATTTGCTAGAGTCTATTCAATGTACCATAAAATTATCTTTTCTGGAATTTCTGGGTATTAATTCATGCACCAAAAAAATCTCAATGGCAAAGAAGATCTTTTGCTGCCTTGGAATTTATTGTCTTTTTCTTTCCATATGTATGCCCTTCCCTAGCAAGAAACAGCTGATTTCTCATTGATGAGATACTAAATAGACACAGCATTGATTTCCTAAAGGGCCCAAGAAGGGTACATTTTTATATGTGTTTATGTTTCTCTAATTTTCTGAAATGAATTTTTGTACCATATTCAAAAGACTACATACTTCATTGCTTTGCGACCTGCACTGCGATTGCTCTATGAGGAGAAATCTACTGTCTTTAATATGTCATGTACCTTTCTGATTACTGCCAGGATTTCCAATGCTGCTGCTTGTCTGTTGTTACTTGTTACCAGGAAAACTATGGAAAAGCAGATGAAGGATGTGTCAAAAAAGTGAAAGAGTTATATGAACTCCTTGCTCTTCAGGTTTCTTCGCCTTTCTTCATTAATCATTACTTCTATTCCTTCGCCGCTAGAAGTGACAAAAAGAGTTCAGATCTTTTGCATAAAGCACCATCTGTTGCATCTCTTCAACATAGCATTCTTTAGACACTCCATGGCTCTCTTTCTTCTTCCTCACCTCTTCCCTCTGAACCCCCATTTTCCTGGAAACATTATCCTAAACCCAAAGACTATCTTTTTGTAGGATGCTTTTGCCGAGTATGAGAGCAGGAGTCATGAGAAGTTGTTGAAGTCAATTGAAGCTCATCCGAGTGCAGCAGTACAAGCAGTGTTAGGGTCTTTCTTGGCTAAGATCTACAACGGGCAGAAGTAACAAGACACAAAAAAAATACCATGTGGCAATTCGTTTAATATGGAGTTCTAGATTTATAAATCATTACCTACCATCCATTTTTTTTAAAAAAATTAAGATAATAAACAAATATTTATTTTAAAAATAATTACATGAGATAATGATGAGTTGCTAAACTTTAAAAAGAATTACTCATTATTTATTTATTTTTCTATAAATACACAAACACACACGTATAAACATATATTGGGGATAGATCGAGCAAATTCAGGGGTAAAAACAGATAAACCCTAAAATGAGATTGGCTTTGTTTTTCCCTGATTTTGCGTTGGAAAAGAAAGGAAAACTTGTGGTGAGAAATTGTTGATTTGTTGATACCACAAATTTGAAACAGCAAGAGTGAGTTTTCTTGTTTGAATCTCCATTAATTCCTCTTCCTTGACACTTATAGATGCTTCAGAACCCTCTCTTCCTCTCTCAACCTTCTTCCTCATAATCCAAACTATATTATTGTGAAGCTCGTTTTCTTATCTCCACATTTATTTTGCTGGGCAAGATATGCCTTCTCGAGTTGACAGGTAATTTTCCTCTCCTCCTTTCAATCTACACTTTCTTGGCTAATTACCTTTTTTTAAGATTTTTTTAATCAAATAGCTCTTTTCTCTATCCATGGATTCTTTTAAAGATTTTTTTTACATTAACTTCTTAAATTTGAATGAAGATAACACAAAATAATTAGTTATTCGAGGAATTAACTGATACAAAAACTCTTTGGAAGAGTAAATGGATATTGGATCTATCTTTAGAAGAGCAAAATATAATTTTTTTTATATAAATGATATAAACTAAGCTAATTATAAACAAATATATTACCATGTTAAAAGATAAATTTTTAACAAGTCTTATCATCAAATTCTCAACTGGCTCTCACCTCTATCAAACACAATATTAGTAAAGGATAATCTTTTTTCTTTAAGTGTTCCTAATTTGTTAATCCAAGCTTTCACAGGAAAAATATGGAAGAAAATATGGAGCATAAGCCACCAAAGCTCAATATGATGCGTCAGAAATTAAAAATTTCAGACTTCGATTTGGATGATATCAAGAATAAAAATTTGCGAGTGTCACCAAGATCTCAAGCCCTCACTCGGAAATCTTCAAGTGGGAGGTGGAATTGTCTATGCTCACCCACCACTCATGCCGGCTCCTTTCGGTGCCGGCACCACCGGGGCGGTGCCGAAATGCGCCGTGGCGGATCTGTTGGCTCCAATCTCTCCGACTTGGCCTCTAAATGATGTGGCTTCAATCTCTCTGGCTTGGCCTCTCCATCAAGCTCAATCAATGACCCAGTTAAAGCTCAGTAGCCTCTGAGTTTGTAATCCTAGTGACAGAAGCCAATACGGCCAAGGTCCCTGCCTTATTGTTAGGATATGAAAATGCACTTTATTTGAAAGATGTATTTACTTGGTGTTCAATTTATATTTGTGTGATTGAAGAACACATAATTGAGTTCTTCTTTCAATTATTGCTTTGGATTAATTATTCATTAATTTTATACCCTTAATTTGTTTGTTTTGCTCTCATTAATTTCAGCTATCATCAACTTATACATAAATAGTTTATACATAAATATATCTTCTATTAACAAAACTTATATCAATATATTTTTTTTCTAAAATTTTTCAATGAACCTAATTGAATGTAAGACATCAGAAAGTCAAATTAATGTTTTTAAAAAAGTTATAATAAGAAATGTTATTGTAAGTATTTTAAAACTAAAAGATGTATGGATATACATTTTATAAGTTTTAGAAAGGATTTTAATATAAATTAAAATTAGAGAAAATATAAGTGTATATTTTTAAGATTTCAAAGGAGGTAATTGCAATTTACAAAATTTTTCCTTTCATATATCTCCTGATCAATTTTTAATTTTCATGGTATTGTGTTTACGTTTCTGTTTTTTTTTTGGTCAACAACTATTATTTTTATTCAAGAAGTATAAATATTCACGACACAGTCAAACCGCAACAGTTGGGCGTGGGCCTTCGGGTTTGGTGACCCGAGAGAATCTTATTTACTCAGAGGAGCAGGTTAGTAGGTTACGTCTAATACTCTAACAGCGTCATCCACAATTGGTCCCACACCAATCCGACCCGCACATGTCGGGTTCGAGTTCCGTTTTCGGGTCGTGCCACAATAACCGCCTTACGACCTTCTTGACTTAGTTTGGTAGGCTGAGCACGTTTTCACTGAAAACAAAGCGCTCACAATTCATCCGGGACTGGGTGAGGTGTTTCCCATCTTCGAGCTTGGTTCTTTCCTTCCGGGCATAGAAGCCAGAGAATACCCAAAATCCCAGTTCGGAAATTCAATTCTTTCTGGTTTTTGTTGCTTCTTTTGGCAACTTCACAAGAAAACTCTCTTTGCGCTCGCTTTTCCACTATTGGGCTCGGTTGAGGTGAGTTTATCTCGTCAGTTCTGAAAAGAATCAACAAAAATGTGTGTTATAGTTCTATATTTTTCACTTGCATTGAAATTTTGTTGGAAATTGAACCCGTTGCACCAAAGAATAAGTATTGAGTTGTTAATTTTTGCTGGGTCTTTTTTTATTTTTCTTTATATTTACTCTTTATTGTATCTGTCACTCCTAATGGATTTATATACGTTAATATAATCAAACATCATAGAATTTCCCGAAAAATTTTACTATATTGAATTTATCTCTTTTTGTAATCCTGGGTATGGGCTATCAGAATTTAACTATACATTGATTTATTTTAATCTCTTTTGCTATATGTTGGATGGTTCTGTTATAAATTATTAGTTTCTTATGCATTTCTCTTGTAAGTACGTCGGAGACTTAAACATGAAGAACCTTGGTTGGGGATTTTCTCTCTTTCCAACACCCTTTATTGTAGGACCTTTCAACTTTTTGGAACAAACTGTTTTGGAATTAATTTAATGTTTTTCTGCATAGTTGCTTCCTACTACTACAGAGGTTGGTTAGCAATTGCGGCCAACATGCTTGATGATATATTATCTCCTTACCTCTTCAGTTTTACTTTAATAGACTGCTTTTTGTACTTAATGGAAAATTTAATTTTCAGGTGGTTTCTCTGTCTTTGTCTGGATGTCTACGCTGACTACTACTGCCGTTGCGTATTTTCCTGAATTACCACCAGGTAAAACATTCATTTCTGACATATTTATGAACTCAAAATTAAAAGGAGTTATGATCATTACATATAGGAAATATAAGTTTGTTGTAGTTGTGGATGGAGGAGGATTGGCAACTGCAAGAGAGAGAACTTTTTTAGACGCTCACAGTCACACTTATCACCATATATATTGGTTCAACAGATTTTAAGTATCTTTATGTTGGAAATAATTATTATCATGTGGCATTAGTTTGTTTGGACTCTCGTATTATTTATGGATGCATGTCCAAGAATAGATTCAACAAGGAGGGTTCCTCTAAGTTTGATATTTATAGGTTGAGGGTGCAATCTTGTTTGTCTCTAATTATAAAATAACAGATATTTATGCAAGACTGCTGGGGTATGGATGCAGCTGATAAGAGATTCATGGACATAGGACTTTTTTTTAAGGGAGTGTACTAATTTGGATGAGGACACAATAGGGGATGGAGAAAATAACTATCAAGTATTCACCGTTCTCAAAAAGTTGAGAGGAAATCCATCTTATATTTTCCTGTTATTATAATCTCTTTGAATGAAATTTGTCTATAGTGATATGAAGCATAATAAGATCTGTATGCATTACAAGTAAAAAGTGTTCAGTATGGTTATATGACCAGAAGCCCAGGATGAGAAATCATGATCTGATTTTAAATTTTACCTGCCTTGCGATTAACCAGATGCACATATTATTGATTGCTATCAGACCTGTAGATCAATATTTCCAAGTTTGGAATCTCATGCTTTTAATACATGATCTACTGTTGGAATCTATTTAAAGAATGCGTCTATTTGTTGATTGCGCGATTGATTTGGGCTCGAGTTGAGGTCTAGGTTTAGGTCGTATCATGTTTATTGACACATTTTGAGATGTTCTTCATTAGAAAACAAAAATACAAAAAGCTTTTAACATGGTTTTATATGGAGTTTGGATTTATCTTTTTGAGGTAGAAGTGATTGAAGACATAATTCAAATTTTTAACTCTGCTTAAAGTAGTGAAAAGATCATGCTTTTGAAAACAGTGAGAAGAGATGGCCGCCATGCAGAAGCAAATAATGTTACTAGATCTAATCTACCAAGGGCTGTCTTGCACTTTTACCCTTCTGATGGAAAAAGAGGATTACAAATGACTGCTTATCCAGGATCACTGAAATGTAAAAATTTTCCATTTGATACAAGAACTCGTTCTGCTCGAACTGCAACTATAATATGTGCTGCAGCTTTGGTATGTGCCTATGCTCTTTTTTTGTTTGATGTATCATCTGATGCTTTTCTCCTTGTTTTAACGTTGTAGTACATTCCAATAGCCAATCAGTTGTTTAATATATTTGAATAAAATTATTGTGTAGATTTTGTTCATTCTGTTCTCTCACCTATCATTGTCTAACACTCTTAACTCATATTTGGGAAAACAGTACCTGAGGCAACTGATTTCCTTTCATGGCCTTTCTAACATGTCTTTTTGGGGGTAAGAATGAAGGATAGGTTCTAGTTATGCTATATAAGACTCAAATTTTTAGGTTTTAGGTTCAGGTTTGATATTACAGAAGAGCGGGGCTGAAGTAGGGTTATGAAGCATGATTATTGGTCAATAAATTATCAAGAAAGAAGATAGAGAATTGAATTGCAATTTATTAAATACAATATATTTATAGTGAAAATAGAATTGAAAGAGAAAACCAAATGAGAAAATTGATATGCCTCCATAAAGAATTTGTAGCTGCAATTTAATCCCTTCATTTGCCCTTGCTA
>JASKGM010058049.1:6503-18393 GCA_034509205.1 Ceratonia siliqua | reverse complement strand
ATTAATTAATTAACTAATTTACTTATTTTTCATTTTTACCTTCATTTGTCTTAATCCTACTAATAGGTGAAAGGTGTCCAATGCACCTTGGCTTTGATTCAAAAATGGATTAAACGAAACTAATAAAAAATGGATTCTTTTTGGAAAAGTGAATGAAATGTATTTTAGGGAAACGTTTTAAACTTCTTTTCCTTAAATATTTTTGGGTTTCAAAGGCCCACTGAATTGGAAAATTTTAGACATAATGGGTTCCAAAGGCTCACCAAGGTTGAGATGACCCTAAATAATATAAGCCCATTAATGCATAATAAGTGCAAGAATACTTCTAAAAATTGAAAGTTAAAATCAATGAAATAAGGTATTTTGGGTTTCAAGAATCCAATTTGACTAATTTCCATTTTGGTAAGGATAGAAAGCCCCAATGGCTTACCTAAATTGAAACATTTCAAAATCATACTAAATGTGATTTCAAGGATCACTTCATTCCTTTAAAGACTGTGGGTGAGGACTTAGTGCCTCCACATTGTCTTTTTCTTACGGTTTGAGGTAAGGATTTATTGCCTTTACATTGCCTATTCCCTTTAACTGTGGATGAGGACTCAGTGCCTCTACGCTGTCTAGACTTTGGGTGAGGATTTAATACCCTCACATTGTCTTTTCTTTTTAGACTTTAGGTGAGGACTTATACCTCCACATCGTCTATTCCTCTTTGGTTTTGGATGAGGACTCAGTGTTTCTACAATGGCCAATTCTTAAGACTTTGGGTGAGGATCTGTACCTCTGCATTGTCTTTTCGCTTATCATAGGGAAGCGATCATCTATCCTCCCTAATCATCATTTCATCTAACTATCTCGAATTACGTGGACCTTGATCCCTCTCGGGGTATGTAGGCACTTCCTTTGTAAGACAGGTCCAGTTATTTCATCTTTCATCTTTTCATCATATTAATAAAAAGGGGGTAATTAAAATTAAAATTAAATAATGCACAAATGACTTAAGGTGACCATCTTTAAGGATAGACGTTGTAGGGTGCCTAATACTTTCCCTACGCGTAATTATACTCCCTAACCAATCCTCTAGTTTCAAGGGCCAATTTTTGGTTTTCTTTTGTAGGATCCCAATTATCCTTATAATTAATTGATGGCGACTCCGTTTTTAAATCTTTGTATGTTTTTCTCTTTTGTCGCTTCATGGTTATGACGGTGCCTTTTCTCGGCCGTCACGTTGTAACAGTTCCAAGTTAAGATTATGGTTTAAAATATCTGCAGTGGAATGCCTCTTATTGGAGGCCTAAATGATATTTTGTTCTTTTTTATTAACGAGTAATGTTACCTATACAAACTCTATTAATAAATGACTGAAGTAGTTGTATATGAATTTAAGTAATTTCACTTAAAGTTTTTTATATCGAACTTAGATGCAACCACTTCAATATGTGTAAATATCCTTACTCTGCTTTAAGAACTGTCAGTTTGAATGTTTGAAGTACAGATTGAAAATTAAGACCAAAAGGGCTGGGGAGAAACTAAAGCTAAGAGCACGGCAAATTTTTTCAGTATTTATTATTATACCATGTTGCAGCGCCTAACAAGGAAACCAGTATAACAGCTAGCACCTAGCCAAAGTAATGGTAATAATTTACTTTTTAAGGACTGCTGAATCTGAAATTCAGGATCAATATATAAAATGTAAGCATTAAAACTTAAAAGTCAGAAGTAAAAAAATTTAGCTATCCTGTGGTGATCATATGGGATGGTGAGCTCAAACTAGAGGGAGAAAATTATGATAACCATGAGTAATATTTCAATTAAGGGCTGAACTTACTCCAAAGACAAATGTATTAGAACAACAAAAGCTAGTCTCCAATACAAATATGTATGCTTCTCTCACACAACAAATCTTCCCAAAATCCCATTAGTTATTGATGCTAAGTTGCTAACAATGTATTTTAGACCCTATGAATGTCCAAGACAAAACAAAGCCTCAGACATCAGCTGAGAAGTTCCACTCTATAGTAGACACATTTCCTGCAGCTAGTCTACACTTAAATTTATACAGCCATAAACATTAAATCAACAGATTATGCTAGCAGCATCAGCATTAATTTCAACATGATCTGCTTTTGGTGTTGAGTAACATTATATATTTTGCCTGCAGGATACAAAAAAATTCTAGCTTCCCACAGAGTCAAGTAGAAATAGAGATATATGTAAAATACAGGAGATTGTTGCCATCAGCATGAGTAAGATCCATGGTTGTAAGAGGAAGTAGATGTTTCAATGACGCAAAGTCGTCTTTGCCGCTTGCTTGGAAGTGACATCCTTAGTGAGTTGGAAGACTTGTACAGTACAGAACTTAGTGCCTGGTGAACAGTACTTGCAAGAGGTTGGCATTCCTCAATGTTTATATTGTCCCTTTCGCAGCAAGTATAAACAAATACATTCTTCACCCTGCATCCCAAAGTTGATATTTCGGCCCTCACTAAGGGCATTCGAAGGGCATCAAGAGTCTGTCTTAGGTCAGCAAGAAGCTCAGGTCGGTAATCACAACAGACAGATGCCCTGTAGGATGTTGATCCCTCTCCTCCTTCATCATTGTATGGTTCAACTTTCACTTCATCAGCATCCGTTGGAACTAGAAATCCTTTGCTTGCTTCCACTGCATTCTTCTTTAATTCCTTCATTTGGGTGATAACTTCAGCCAGTATCGTGGCTTTATCCATCTGAGTTAAAATTAACCAAATCTAAGCCAAAACATTTAAAACAAAATTTTTCTGAAGGAATATGGAGGATTATTATAGATAAAAAGTTACAATAGTGTAACTGACTGCTACGAACAATATTATTATACCTAAGCTAATTAGATTAGAATACCCAGTGATATGCATTCTCAAGAAAGATGGTAGCTTTTTGAATTTTTTACTTATGTTCGAATTAAAGCATCATCCAGCTATCATCTAGATTTTAACAAAAGCTTGACAGGTACTTAATTTGATTTATACTTTGAGAATGGACGTGAATCAATTAAATAACTCCACGAAAGCAAAGCTGTGGTGTGAATAACTCCCTAACTAGCTAGTAGTTGACTTTAGCAACTGCCATACCTAACTGACCATTCAAGGACAACAGTGATGTGATAAAAAACCCATAATGTAATTAAAATAACGTGCTTCAAATCTTAGAGGGCTCTGTTATAAACTTCTAATAGCATACTACAGATTCTGAGCTCCATTCTTCGATAAAAGTAACATAAACAAAAATATGATACAGAACAAAATATGAATATGCTAATATTCATAACCATTGAGACATAAAATTCATGGAGATCAGTATAAAATCCATTAAACATAGTACATGAAACTGAAAAGCAGTTCAAAAATCAGAGTTTTCAAACTTAATTTGTTATCCTGTCCTCCCACTAATAACCAAATTGCATTGGATGATACTTCAACTTGGGTATGGCGTAAAAGAAGATTATCTTTGATCCTCAATCCTCACTCATTTCAATTAAATCTACGCTTCCCTTTTCTTATCAGCAATACAAAACAGGCAGTTATGGAAAAACTAACATGGTTCATATGCAAGAACTTGCCGGCTAACAAAATTTACAAGTGTTGTTTCAGTAAATCCACTTTGGAAACAATCATTTCTTTAGAACAATTATATTTTTCATATATTGATGGGAAAGCAAAACGAATTTTTCAAACAAAGCGAATTTCATGAACTCAAAAGAGGAAGCATTCAATTTTCTTACAAACTACAATGGCCTATACAGCAAACGAATAACTTTTCCAGTTTAAGGATACACAGACCTTTACAGGGCAGGACACAAGATCACGAAGTGTAGAAAGATGATCGTTTATTCTCTCCCTTCTCCTCCTCTCAGCTTCCCTATGGGTCTTCAAAGCCGCTAAAGCTTTTGCCTCAGGTACGCCTTTCTTTCCTATGCTTGAATGGGACTTCACTAGCTCTCCCTTCTCACTATCCAGAACCAACGAATGCGATGATCCCAGCCCATTTAACGAAACCCCAACAGAAGAACCAAGATTATGCTGAGCCGGATTGAACAGCCTCGAAAAATCATATCCAGATGAAGAATTCGAGTTATAAGAGTAGTAAACCATTCTCTTCAACCTTTTATTGGTACAATTTCAAGAACAGAAGACGAAAATGGGGTGGACGAGTAATGAGGGAAACTCTGGAAACCTGCTTTATTGCTTTGTTTGCTGAGGGTGTAGGTCATAACTACCATTACGCAAGAGTACAAGTTTGAGGGGTTTTGAGGGTGTATTTTTCAATGATAAAACACCCACATTTTCTTCTTGATGATTTTTAACTCCAGCATTTTTAGGTTAGAAAACAGCAAGATTTTGGGAAGTGAGAATTCTGGGAGACTTTGAAAACTGCCTCGGATTCCTACGAAAGTTGAGAGAAGGGTCAAGACTGTGACTTTGAAAAGCCTTAAAAGGTAATGGAATTTTTCAGAGGGCTTCAGAAAGAGGCAGAGAGCGAGGGGTATAATGATCACCGCTGGTCTTAAGATGATATGGACGAGCAACAATGGTGTAATGTTGACTATTTTATAGTGCCAATTTGCAGTGTGCTAATACGCTCTAGAAATTCTTTAGGTGTATAGTCTTAGTCTCACCTTAATTAATAATCAAGAGAGAAGATTCTGTTCCCGACAAGTAAAATGATATGTCGGAATGACTTTTATCCAATGGCCACGTAAGGTCTTGATTTGATTAAAGGGACACTCCCAAGTGGTCCTTTCGTCCTATAAATTTCTAATGTTTATGTAAACTTTGTTTATTCTAACAAGGTAGAAGGTGTCTAGATTCAATCGATCAAAAATTAATAATATTAATTCGAGGTTTATAATAGATCAGGACTTGTTTAGGATTTTGCTCATGGTTTAGTACGTCACTTTCCTTGCTAAGCAGCAACATAAAAGTTTGTTATTTTATTTGAGAGGTTGAGATTTTCAAATTCCTAACTATTGGTTCTTAATTTTTTTTGCTAAACATTTAAGTTCATCCCTTCACCAACGTTTACGAATGAGTTAGTTCACTAGCTATTGGTCTTTAAAATTAAAGTGAGTTTGATTTTAATAGATCGATTTAATCCCTATTTCTGCCTCTTTCCCCTCTTGTTGAGTATGTTTGGATAGAGAAAAATGGAAGAAAAGGGAAGAGAATAGAAAAAACTTTTTTGGAAGTTAGAGAGAAAGATAATCAAAGAATTTTGGTTTAAATACAGTTCAAATTGAAACTCTTACAATATTAGGGGGCCAAAACTATATTTAAGCCAATATTCTTGGTTTACTCACCAAAACCTTTCTCATTTTTCTTTTAATTCTTTCAATTCGAGGAATTTTGAAATAAAATTTTATGATAATTGCTATTATATTCTTATTGAAATAGACTATTAATGGAAAATTTTATTAAAGGGATAAATTTATAAAAATATATTATAAATTATTATTTTATTATTACTTAACATTTCATTTTCCCCCTCATTTATTTTAAACATTTAAATAAGAGGAAGAGAAATTAGCATTTAACACTGGCTTTTCTTCTCTTTTATTTTTTTTCTACAATTTCTTTCCTACCCTTTCCCTCTCCACTCCCAAACGAACCCATGTTTGAATCATTGGGGATAATGGAGGGGAAGGGAAGGTTTCATTGAGACCTTCTCCGTGTTTGGGAGTTTTTGATAAGGAGGGGAGGAATATTAAAGATTTTTCATTAACCCTCCAAAATCCTCCCTCATTTATATATATATATATATTCTTTCAACTTGAGGAATTTTCAAGGAAAAATTAATTATTTACCATTATAAAATTAATTATTTTGAAAATTTCAATACTAAAAAACTAAATCTTCATAATTAATCATTTTAATAAAAGTAAATTTACAAAAATATTTATAATAATTATTTTATTTTCTTTTGTTATATTTTTCTTGTTAAATTTAAATATCTAATTAACCTTCCCTTCCTCTCCATTCTTCCTTATTTCTTTCTTATTAAGATTCTTCACTTTCCTTCCTACCCCACACACCCCAAACATATTCTAAAATTTTTGACACATCTCTTGCAACAAAAGAAAAAAGTAATTAGTCTTTAGTCTTTGGTTTGAATATGATGTCATCATTGAGCAAATGGTTATAGAATGAGGTTAGGAATGTTACAGGTCAAAGAAAAATGGAATCTCATCTTAGAAACCTGTTTGATAGCGATTCCTTTGAAAAATATAAACCTGATATTAAAAAGAAGTGTAATCTCCAGTTTTTTTCTCATCTTTTAATGCTTGTAGCACACTAGTTTATTCCAAAGCAAAGTGTTTTCTTTTAAATCCAGAGTTCCATTAATATTAAAAAATGTACATAAAGTTTTTGTTTATGAAAATTTTGACCTTTTGTAGATGTTATTTTCCAGATCCCTTTAAAGTAATATATATTGTTGAATTATGTTGGGAAGAGTAAGTTTCTCATAATAACAAAACAATTGTGTATTTGAAAACAACTGCTATTAAATAAGTTTATCATTATTCGCACTTTTGGATTAGATTTTTCTGCAATACACATCAATATTTCTTTCACCAATTCAATTACAACACAGATTGATTTGGACGTCCCACCAAAACCTTACTATTTGATGGTGGGGGAGTTTAAAATCTAATTATTTGAATAACTGAAAATAATATTAAGACTGATCGCACTGTAGAATCACGATAATGGCACACACACACAAAAAAAAAAAAAGAGAGGATATGGAAATAAGAATGGAGGTTTAAAGAAGGAACAACAATGAAGTGATAAATGTCTAAAAGTATTAGTTCAAGTGGCATCATGCTAGTAAGTTGAGAGTTCAAATCCACACTCTCTGTTAAAATACTATCTATCAACAAAAAAACAAAAATAAAATAATAAATTAAGTCAAAGTGTGTTAGTTCAAATGACATCATTTCTAACATTAAGTGCTCGTTAACTTTAACGTGTGGGAATCTGACTCCCATTCTTCCCTAACGTTAAAATACTATCTATCGGTAAAAATAAAGAAAAAAACAATGGAGTGATAAAAGAAAATGAGTAATAAATCTTTTCATGACTGTGTAGTAACAATCTCCCCCAAGTAGAATTTGTTGGTTTGGAAAATTTTTATCTTATTTTATTTACCTACAGAGAAGGAATTTAAGATATTAGATGCCATTTAGTGGTAGAATTTAAATAATTTATGTTCAATCTTATATGACGTCATTCATAGAAAAAAATAGAAGAAATTTACAAAAGCGAAGTGATCGTAGCTCTTCATTTTCTGCCTAAAACAAAGATAAATTACAAGTTATCATCAGGTAATTTGGTCTAAAATCAATTTGCACCTTATGATTAAAAGTATATAATTCTATTCCTTGTATGTTTTATTTATTTTTCGAACAACTTTATAATGTTTTGAGGTCATTGACTAGATTAGCTGACATTTTAAAAAATGAAAATGTAAGCTTAATCCTAACAATAATTCATAACATTATAAAATTATTCAAGATATAAGTAAAACAAACTCTAAACAATAAAATTGTTCAACATTTTAACATATAAATAATTTTTTAAAAATTTTGATAAAAATATCACAGGGTGATTTATTGATAATAGAATAAACCATATACAAATTGAATGATACACTTAAGCCATATATAACTAATTGATTTTCGCTTTAAAAGCTATATATAATTAAGGGTATTTCAAGAATGTATGAAATTGGAGTTCAGATTATTATAGTGTCAATTGTCAATCATGCTTGGAATATACAACACAAGGGAATATTCCCCAAATTTTCTAAGAAAAATGCACTTATTTTCTAATACTTATTGATCTTTTGGTCAGTAATATATAAAAAATTCTTATTTGTACACCTCTTCAATACTTCCATTTTTAACCATTGATATATTATAAAATAATGATGATGATAAATGATAGATAATAATAAAATAATAGATATAAGAAGAAGTATAAGAATAATATAAAAAAATAGTTTACAAATAATATTTTTCAATATATAAACAAATTCACACATTGCTTATTAGATGTTATTAAATTTATTGACCAGTAGATACCAAGTCTGGATCATGACTAAGGCATATTTAGAAGTTGTGCTAGAGTTCTTTAAAGTGCTAAGATGGTCAAATGGTAGAATATTTTAGTTGGAATTTTCTTGCACGGGTTAGGTCCATAGTCAATCTATGAGTGCCACATCTTGTGTAGGGCTTACCAAAATTATATATAACACTCATTGGTTAGCTAGACCTATATCCCAGTCCATCCAATTTAGAAGCTGTGAGAAGTCAAAACATGGATGGTTCATGTTACAATTTTGAATGAAAGAGAAATTAAGAGAAGAAGAAGCTTTGAGATAAACCGACGATATTGAATATTTGCTTAACTGTATTAGGTGGTGAGGATACACTTTATATAGAGCCAAGGTACTCTAATAGAAGCAACAAAACTTAACTAACATAGTGACAGCTCAGGCTTAGTTACAATAGACTGATCTTAATTCATCTAACATTCCCCTTTGAAGATAGATTAGAAAAGTCTTCAACACTGAGTTTATTTCTAAAGAACTCAAATTTGTTACTCGAGATAGCTTTTGTTAAATCATCATCTACTTGGTCTTGTGAGGGAGTATGTGAAACTAAAAATTTCTTCCACAACACCCTTTCTCTCACAAAGAATATGTCAAGTTCCACATGTTTTGATTTAGAGTGGAGGATTGGATAGGTAGATAACACCACTGTGCTTAAGATGTCACAATACACTGTTGAAATTGAGCTTTGCACTTCACCTAGCTCACTGAGAAGGGATTATAACCAGCTGAGTCTTGCAACAACATTTGCCAATCTTTTGAACTCTGCCTGCTTCTTTAAGGACCAGGAAATCATATTGCTTCCAAAATAAACACAATTTCCTAATAATGATATTCTATCAATTGGGTCTGCAGCCCAATCTACATCATAATAAGTAATAAGGGTTGGAGGTAATGCCTTCTTGAGATAAAGACCATGGTTCACAGTGCCAACCAAATATCTGAATATTCTCTTGACTAATGAGAAATTAGTGAAATGCATAAATTGACACACTTTATTGACTGCATATGAAATCTTTGGCCTTGTCACATTTCCATATTGAAGTGCTTTAACTATGGATCTATAGAAGCTGGGATCATCCATGGGCTCGCTACCATAATCAAGCAACCTTAGTCCTGTTGTCATAGGAGTGTTGATAGACTTAGCAATCTCCATTTTTCCTTTAATAAGAAGATCCTTTATGTATTTGCTTTGAGATAAATGAATTTCTCCATTGGCAGTTGATTGCACTTGAATCCCCAAAAAATAGTTGACTAACCCTCGGTCTTTTAATGCAACTCAGTGTTTAGATTGGAAATCAAAGTAGCTATTGCTTTTTCATAGCTTCCCATGATAAGTATGTCATCCACATAAACCAGTATGTGCATTGTCCTATCTTTAGAATTCCTTATGAATAGAGATGAATCATGGTTGGCATAGTGAAACCCAAACTGACATAAAGCCAATGTCAACATTTCAAACTAGGCCCTGTTTTAGGCCATACAAAGCCTTATTTAATTTGCAAACCAACTGTCCTAATGTAACTAGGGGGTCGTTGCATGAAAACCTCTTCTTGTAGCTTTCCATTGAGGAAAGCATTATTAACATCAATTTGATAGATGGGCTAACCCTTTGTAATTGAAATTGTGAGGAGTACTCTTATTGTTGTTGGCTTAATAACTAGGCTAAAGTTCTCTACAAAGTCTATCCCAGCCTTTTGATGAAATCCCTTAGCAACTAATCTTGCCTTGAGTTTGTTAACAATACTATCTTGGTTCTCTTTTACTCTAAAAATCCATTTACAGCCAATAGGCTTTCTACCCTTAGAGAGAGGTATTAAGGTCCAGGTTTGGTTCTTGAGTAGTGCATGGTATTCTTCATTCATTGCTCTTTTCCACTCAGGTTTAGCAAGAGCTTCCATCACTGTAGCTGGTTCTTTAGCTGCCAAGAGGACCTTAGGTTTACAGATTCCTACTCTTGCCCTAGTAATCATTGGGTGGTAACCATATTCATATGGTAAAGAAGCAGTGTTGGAGTTAGAGTCACTTGATTGTGATGTTATGCTTGGCATTCTGGTGTGGCATTCTGGTGTCAGCAAGGTGATGACTAAGTTGAGCAGTCTGAGGAGCTAGTTCATGTTGAGAACTAATCATCTGAGATGGAAAGTCAAGGCTTTGATTATTACTAGTAGGAGGTTTAAGATGAGCACCCTGACTTGGTGAATGAATAGGAGAACCATAACTCATATTTGGTGAATCAATATGATAATCAGAATTGTGACCATAAATATCATGTCTTAGTGAAAAAGTAACATTTGCATAATCATCTCTAGCAGAAATAGATCCAACAACCCTGCATTCATCATCTCTACCAGAAAGAGCAACATTTATAAAATCATTTCTAATAGAAATATGCCCAATAGCCTTGCATTCATCATTTCTAACAAAAAGAGCAACATTCATATAATCATTTCTAGTAGGCCTGGATGCACCTTCAATCTCAATGTTATATTGATTGGTGTGGGCAATTTTATTTTGAATTGGGTTCTCATGCCAGATGATAGGTTTTGGGTTGGTCATGGTTGCCGAATGGATGGTTGAGGAGGTAGAGACAAGTGATAAGTGTGATTGATATTGAGAACTAGAAGAGGTTGACACTTTGAAAGGAAATGAATGTTCGTCAAAGATGACATCCTTGGAAATATAAAGTCTGCCATCAAAGCTCAAACACTTATAACCTTTGTGTTGAGTAGAGGAACCAATAAAGGTGCAAGGGTGGATTTGAATTGGTGCTTTTGAATGTTATATGGTTTAAGATTAGGATAGTAAAAGTATCCAAAAACTTTCAGGAAGTTATAGTCAGGTGCAAAAGTAAGGAGCATATCATAAGGAGACTTATTTTCTAGTGTTTGAGTAGGCATTCTGTTAGCTTGAGCAATCAAGGTAAGACCCACTTCAACTACAAGCCTATGCTTTCTTTCAGATATCCCATTTTTCTCATGGGAATATGGGCATGAAATCCTGTGATTTATGCCATGCTGAGTTAAGAATGATGTAAAGGCTTTGTATTCCTCCCCTCCATTAGTTTGGAGTTATTGGATTTTGTAAAGAAACTGATTGTCATTCAAACTTTTGAAAGCAATGTAAGTAGCGAGAGCTTTTGATTTGGTTTTAAGTATATATATCCATGTATATTTGGTAAATTCATCAACAAAGAGAATATAGTATTTGAATCCCTTAACTGAATGTGTAGAAGAGGGACCTCACAAATCAGAGTGAACTAAATGGAATGGATTAGTATACAATGATCGAGTGCTAAGTGATGGATTTTGTGTGATTTTTCCAAGGAACAAGTAAAGCAAAAATCAATTGTATTTTTATTTATGTGAGAAAGATTACACTTTTGAAGAACTTGAGTTACAATGTTCTTGGAAGGGTGGCTTAGCCTATAGTGCCACAATTGAAACAAAGATAAAGGAACAATACATTGTGATTGAACAACATTATAGTGAGAAACAAGAATACATGTGATGGAACATTATTATAGTGAGAAAGAAGATACATGAATTTAGGCTTGGATGTTGAAGCAGGTGGTATATCTTGAGACTTCAAGGTGACTAGGTTTTCAAAAACATAAAGGCCATCTTTAAGGATTCCTTGAAGTATCACAACCTTGGAGTCCTGGTGTTTCACAAGGCAAAAATAAGGATGAAACTGAAAATATAAATGATTATCTTTTGCAAACTATGAGACTCTAAGTAGGATTTTG